>DWME01005932.1:0-14272 GCA_018244795.1 Parelbella ahira ahira | reverse complement strand
ATTGAGCTCAAAGATTCCGTTACATACATACATACATACATACATACGACCGAAGCTAATATAAAGCGTATAAAAAGAAATCATAGTTCTTAGCTCATAAACATAAATAGTTTTTCAAAAAGATTAAATGATATTATTCAGAAGGTAAACATTTCCCAGCCAAACAACACACGAATGAAGGTAGAAGGATAGTCGAGATGGACTTGATAATGAAAAACGCTGACGTGAAGGAATGCGCTTAGCGGAGGGACCACCTCGCGTGCCGGCCGCCCGTTTCGGACACTTCATACCTATCTCCATTTGTATTTAGTAAGGCTGTTTCACTGCTCGCTCACTATCATTTGTAACTGAATTACCTGCCTACAAACGGCGTTCAATCTCTGTGAAAACGAAATGCAAAAATGACTATGCGAGCAATATTGGAACAATTAGCTGCCTACGAATTACATTAAATCTCTGTGATAACAAACTACAAAGTAAATATTCGATCAATAAACTCACCCCCCTCTCCCATGGAACTAATAACATAACTGGACAAAAGTGAACATACTCCTCTGCTTATCCCTTCAGGCAAATACTAGCGCGATTTATGTTATTTATTGAAGATGACCGATTTCGAAACCGACGCGCGTAGATGAAGAGAGCGACGAAAGTGATGAAAGCATAGAGAGTTATATAACAATCGGTTCGCTTTGGCCAACCCGTAAGGGACCTGGCGTGATGATATAACAATAACCACAATGTTATAAAGTTTAATAATAACTATTGGTTAAAAATGTACAACCACAAAAATGAAAAATTGTTTTGTGTATACAAGATGAAAAGGAAACAATATCGGAATTTCAGTTTCATTCCATTAACAAAAGCCCTCAATTAGATAATTGACGGAATGGAGAGAGATACAGTCGATATATAATCCAACTATGTACTCGTATTTTACAATCAATACCCAGTTTTAAATCCAGGATGCCGTGTAGGTATGCTTTATTTCCACGAACTAAAATTATATTATTGCATATTGCATTTTTCAGTGACCTATCTGACGGCTCAGTGCGGTTCTGATATACGTGTATGTGTAAACGCTGATATTTAAATACTGTGACATAACATCAGGCTTTTACTTTTTACAAGGGGTAGGCAGTGTATTGCCTCTGTAGAGTTACTACCTGTGGAGTACTGTATTAGTTTAAACCTTGTTTTACCCATAATGTTAAACGTTCCATAGAATACTTTGAATCCAAGACTTCTTGCAGAGCAGTCGCTCTTGCAACCACTAGACCGGCGAAACAGGTAATTGTAAATAAAACATAAATCCTAACATAACTTTTATCTCGTACATGGATATGTTATTAACTGTGGAGGTAAATGCTGACCGCTATCTTTTCGTTGCGCAAAACCAGTAGATTCTTTCAACCTACTCATATGGGAATTTTTTTGCTGACAGTATCTTAGTTTTCTCTGTTTATCTGTTAGTTTCTGTCCGTAATCAATGATTAATTGGTATGTTACGTTTTGTACACCTTGATCTTATATTCCTTTCTATTTGTCATTTGGTTGTACCTACATACATATATTATGCAACTAAAAACATCGATATATTATATGTCAGCAATCACCTGTAAAGGCCGACGGTGCTTAAATCTGGGGCCTAGATCCTATCGCGTAGATGGCAGCACTATCGCCTCGATTTTAGGCTATAGAGCTGCTAATTAGGCAAACTAGGCAACCGTATAGCCAAGAATCAAGTCTGTCAATTCTTTGACCAACAATAAGACTCATTCTTTGACTAACCATACGGTTATTGCGGTGCGACTGCCCACATTAGAGAACGCTTAAGCGAGCATGCTAGTTCTATTTATGCTGTGTATTACGTAATTTGGCGGTTCATTCTTGTCTACATTGTCGTACCCACAGTTAATGCCTATCAATTTAATGCCTATGCTCGTTCATTATGATCGTTCATTTTACCAATTGCACTAAATTTAATAAGCCTCTTACTTAATACTTCATAGAGAGATCCAACCTTATCATCCGAGAGTCGCTTAGCATCTGTTTATTAACTAACAGTTATAGAGCACGGCTACAAGTTGGAACAACTTCGAATACAGACGCAGCGGTACAATCACATGGAATAGTTTATCAGTTGCTTGATGCTGATATTAAAGTACTTCACGAGCCGCAAAGTACATTATACTTCACGCTTTAGACGTATCATATATGATGAGGGATACTCGTATACGAGGTATATGAAGGATATATATAGCAGGTATACAAAGGAAAGCGTTCACTGATGGGTAGTTCACTCAAGGTTTGCGGTATTAGTTGATATGGTCAAGAGCATTGCTGTAAACAGCCCTTGCAGCGGACTCTCTTGGAAATCTACAGGTAATTTGTGCGCACGTGCGCGTACACGTATGTATGAGTGGGTGTATGGGTGTGCGACCGTGCGTGCGTGCGTGTGTCTGTGTGCATAACTGCGTGCATAGGTGTGTAGGTGTATATTTATGTGCGTATACATTGAAATACCTCAGTGTACAGATGCTCGTGCTCCTTATGAGAGAGCTGAGCAGACACGCTCTTCAGGCCAAGATCATGCGGCGCGGGCGGCGGGCGCTCTGCCCGCGCCTCGGCGAGTCTCAGGGCAGCGAGCCGGCGGTTCTCTTGGCGCCAGGAGAGAGCCGTGAAGTTCTCGAAGTACGATCCATCAGTATTTTGTACTCTGTAAAGGATTCAACATTATAGCAGGCAAATAGTTATATTAAAAATAGTATCTCATAATAAGTTTGAAGAGAGACTGTGTTATGGTAGCCACATGACTGGTAAATTATGTATAAGTATGTACTTATACATAATTTATATTTGAACGTTACAACATATACACGGATTTTTTTTACACCCAACATTTATTCTCATCCTAAAAATATTTATCCTAGTCGAACATCAAACACAAAACCCCTAGTACAGCAATCAGGTACACCAACGGGCTAGTGATATGAAGAGATATGCGTATGGCTAATTATGACATGGCCTTTATATTACATGAAAACCTAAATACGAACACGCGTAAGTAAACATCTATGTACTCGTGTCTTATAATGCTTAATTTACACCTTTAAACATGAATAATGACGAGGTTCTGCTATCGCTAATCAAATATTTAGCCAGTTACTGCCATAGTCGCTACCCTTGTCCATCAATTTCTCTCTCCCCTGCGGATCCCCGGTCCCAGGAGGGTTTAACACTGGCAGTTAAACACGGTAAATAATGCCTATTACGTCACCGAGTGCGCTATTAGATGTACTTCTACTGATATGACATGATTGAACTGAACCGGTCATGATATAATTAAATTATAAGATAGTTCAAGAGCTTACAAAATGCAGGTCTGCTACTTTTTAAACTGTTTAACTTTTTTGAAGGCTTTAAGTTTTTTATTTGTTTTAATACTCCCCCCGCCCGATGCTGATAAACTCTCGGTACAGCAAGACATATTATTGCGCAAATAATGTCTGCAATTATATTTATTATGGCATAGATACCGTCTACAGTACGTTGCTAAATCATAGCGCAGTATATTAATTATACATATGTATATTATGGCTTCGTCTGTTAGCCGCAACACGCGAAAAATGTTTTCAAACTGAAAAATCTGACAACGCCTTGTTCTTTCACTTGAATATTTGAAAATTCACACTTTTTAAACCGCAATGACTGCCCTTTGTGGCCGCCAGCTGACTGGAACAGGAAAATGGCGCCGTCAAACGCTCACAACCAAACAAGTTGACTCACTTTCATACAGGTGGAGCATAATGCAAACGGCTTTTATTGTCATCATAACAAGTTATAACACGGAAATTAAAATGTATGTATATATCACTACTCCAGTTCCGTTGTGGGGTAAGCAAAGAACACCGAGTGTAAAATATCTCTGTTCTTATAGATATGACGCGCTTTCCCCACATTTATGACTCTATATGCACAGACCTATTTCAATGATTTCTGACCTTCCCACAAGCCTATAGCTAATCTATTCCGACTGGTTACTAAAAACTGAACAACGTACGATTACCAGTGACTAATCTAAACAAACTGACTGATTACCTACTAGCCTGCAGATATACGTACCACACTATTGTGCGATAGAAACCACAAAATCTTTGTATAGATACCACATGAAAGGCACATCTCATTTCATTCATATGTTATACTGAGTCAGCAACAATAGCCTTTATACAATAACACGGATCCTTTATAGAGACAATGTTAACTTATACGCCGGTAAAACGTTGTCTGTCCGTATACACAATACTAATATATAGTATATATTAGGTATACACTACAACTGTACGTAGGTTTGAAAGGTTCGCCTATGAGCTAGAGTATAATAGCTCTATGTTACCTGTTCACCTACATTAAAGTAAACTTGACATCACGCCTGTATTTCCTCAAATGTTAGTTAAGGATAGGTAGGGGTGTAGTTATCCCACTTGTCACTAGTTGTGTTATAGACACCACGTGATAAGGGATAAATCTACTGATCCATTTCTTGGTGAAAAATTAGGCAAACATATTCTAGATAAATAACGATAAACGTAACGTAACATCACGCCTGTAATCCCGGAAGACATAGGCAGAGGAGCGTTGTACACTCCCACGTTCCACAAATTACGTTTACGTCCTACTATGGAATATATGGCCTATTGCCATGTACCGGCCACAAATCCAGACTCCGAACCACTAGCAAAAATTTCAAGATAGAAAAATTACAATATTATAAACGAAATTCTATATTACATAATTATACCTTATAAAAAATGTTCATTTCAGTCTGCTCATATAGTGGATTATGCCATATTTATAGAACAAAGAACATTTTTATTAAATTAAGTCAACTCAATTATTAAGATATTTGTAATACCCTAATAAATTAGAATTATATTAAGGTATAAAATTGGTGTAGTACGACAGAGTACGTGATAAATCTTACTGAACGAACTACGTCGTAATTTGTTAAATTAAAATCGTCAAACCGAATATAACTCTGAATGTATTAAAAGTTGTGCAGTGACTTTATGCCATAATAAATATATATACCACACTTTTAATAAATATATTTGTATATTTGTACTGAGAAGTTAGTAATATGTTGATTATTATTGTTGTTGGAATCTTGTCTTTTTAATGTTGTAGGTGGCAACATTATTTCGCCTGTCATATCTCTATTTTTTTCTTTAGTCTATGATCAAATATCAATAAACTGCAATTAATTAATTTGGGTCTATTAATTAAATTGTATCAATCAGATATAACAATTATCACACAAATTTAAAATCATATAAATCTAAAAAGGTCGAATCGACAAAGACATTTTTCAAAAACTAAAGTAACATTTTTATAAGAAAAAATCAGACCAAAATCATATTCTGAAAAACAAAGGATTGGAAGGATGACAATAAAGTTTTTTAATTGGTATCCTCCTATAGATATTTTTCTGTTAATCTCTAACCGTGTCTACATATAACTACGCGAAAGCTTTTTCATGTAAATAATCTTTTAGAATAGATTACATTAATTATAGTAATCCATGTATTCTCGACTAATAAATAGACGTGGACGTTCAAAGCATTTTGTTTGGTGACTTAAAGATAATTCTGTTGGATGGTTCGTGGAATTCTCTAGTGATCCGTGAATGAACAAACCTTTTGTGAAAATTGCGTCGCAGCAGCGGCGGGCGGCCGCGCGAGCCTTTGTAGTTTTGTACATCAACAACACAACAAAATGGGGTATTTCGCTGCCGTGACTCGCACTGGGCGTAACCAGACGTTCAATATAAAATAAAAAAACGCATAGCGGACGCAATAAAACGTACAGCAACTATCTATTTAAAAATATACACTTTAACTTCCGTTCTCTTTTCAAAAATATACTCATTATCTGTAATAATAATGACAGCAATCAAGTTTCAGTTCTACTGTTATATGTTATAAGAACCATTTTAAATAACTTTTCTTGATAGAAAACAAAGATTATAAATATGAGGAATGCAGAAGAAGCACGGCAGATCTTTAAGGATTTTGACACTCAGCCCTCTCTGTCTACTCTGCGAGGGGCCTGGCGTGAAGATACAATAATAATTTAAGTTGGTAAGACGATATGAATACACTACAACTAAGATTTGTTTTACACGTCGACAAATTCGAAGCTAGTAAACAAAGACATCGGGATTATGCTATTAAAATCATGCAACATACATTGTATAGCAGTATTTCATTAAGCCGTGTACTATATATATCCGCTGAATATATGTATTAGCTCCGGGCCCTCGTGGAAATGAATCAAATTCGAAGCTCAATCAATGTGCCGGCGGTGATCGAAGCGGGGCGCGACGGCTCTTTGAACGAGCGCAGCTACCGGCATTCATGCGGGATCCACTCAGATCATCAAGGGATGAAATTTGGTTTTCAAATGAATATACTTGTGTGCATAAATCAATTTGTTATTTTGCTTGACCGTCCTTTACCAAACAGAATCTACCAGAAAGGTGTTTTAAGAAGGTACATAAATTTTTTTTGCTAAGGTGTTTGAATTCTGCCAACTCGCAGTGGCAGACTAAGGCCTCAACCTTCTCATTCCAAGAGGATACTCGTGTTCAGATAAGGGAATGGTAAAAAGGGCGAAAGAAATTAATATGGGGACCATAAAATATTGTTTTTCATAATACAAGCGGTATAGGAAGCCCTCCTGATAGATGAGATTACGATCGGCGGATTTTGTATGCAGAAGCCGGGTCCGACAACCCCAAGATCGGGACGCGATGTACCCTATTAAAATAGGCCTACGTCCATCAATGGACTGAGATAGCCTGAGGATGATGTTGTTTTTCCTATGGCACTTGTATATATACATAAAAAACACTTATATAGGTACATATCGTTGCCTTAAAAAAAATTGGCGATCTAAATACAATTCAAATTAATAATATCGCTCGCTCCGGGTTTTAATTCATTTCGATGAAATCACCACATTTCTTTAGTCCTACGTCGGAATGATAATATTATTCCGGCCGCCCGCATAAGAGATGCTTCATAAAATGAGGGCAATGCTTTGAATATTGCTATGCCAATAATTTTACCACCGTACGAATGAGAAAGAGCTTGACAAGTCGTATTAATTCGTGCACGTAATGAAACGAAACGAGCTACATACATACATAATTAACCAATCAGGACTTGTCAAACGACAAGACGGAAAAGCTAATATGTGGAGATAGAATAAAGCTAGTATAATAGTGATATAGTGGGGGATATGTTTGACGTCGAAAGAGGAAATCGAGACATAATATGTCAGATGTGTTATTGCTATTAACATCAGTAATATATCGCAAGTAGGTCATGGGGGGACCTGTTGCACGTCCTTGCACCCCCCCTCCTCCCACCGTGCCTTCGCATCGAGCATCCCCTTACACGCGAAACGCCTTAAGAGGAACACGCGCCCTTCACGATGTAACTGCTTTTTTGGAGTGAATGAACACATTTGTTACGCACTAATAAGATTCGTAAGCACGGCAGGTTTGGAAGGACAGAGGTATTTGGCACTCTATACTCTCTGCCTAGCTCGTAAAGGACCTGACGTGAGGATAGCTATGTACTCGTATATATGCACAGTAAAACTTGTATATTAAGCAGTAGGTAATATTAAAGTGTGACGACTACAATGTCTTTTATATTTTGGTATGGAATGAACCGATGCATTTAAAGTTTTTACGATTGTTGAGACATGTAGAAAGAATGGTAGATGGAAGAGTAAATAGATATATAGTGCGGGTGTTGATGGATGGCCAAGTTGACCAAAGAATCTTGGGTCAAATATTGGCTGACGAGGGAATCAGTAGGCATGGAAACCGGCCTGCTTTCATGTATACATAGAGTAATGAACATAGAAGAAGCACTGTACATTTTTTACGGTGGATAAATTTGGTATTTAGTGCTGGTTGTCTACTCTCTAAGGTGCTTGGCGTGATGCTATAATAATAAAAAATACGTGCAAAGTGACATATAAGCCTGACAACAGTCATAGTGTGGTAATTTTTTCATAATTTTCAATATTCACTTGACCTAAATATGTTTATGCATTTTATGCGAAGGTATAAAAATACACCACGGGGACCGAGACCGTTAAACCAACGGAACGAAACGATGACATATCGGAATCCGAGCATGAAGCTATCCATTTCCAGGCCGATCAATCATAATAAATCTTTCGTTTTCATTGAAATTTCACTTGTTGCTACTAAAATAAATCCAAAGAGAGCTGTGTATATCAACAACACTAGCAATGTGCGGTTAATAACAGATGAAGGTAGATCAGCCACCTCAAGACCGCAGTCAGATCAACACCACAACACGCAAAACGGTGTCAACTGTTCTAATAACTAGATGTCGTCATATATTAATAGACAGTATGTCACCTCATCGAATATATATCGGCTGACTGAATTAATACGTAAACCGTAGAGGCGCAGGTAGTAATTGAATCTTCCGCGTAGGATATGTGTTCGAAGTAGAGTCCCTAATTGGCACCGTTAGGGATATGAAGCAATTATAAAGTCTTCACTGTGCACAGAAAACCGATAAATTGATCAGCTCCCTATAATGCGATCTTCCTGTTATGAGCCATCTATGTAGTTGCACGTTGTTGCAAATTACCCCATCATGAGGAAATTTAATAACACACTTGCCATGTTGTGTTCATAAGCAAGCTTATAAATAAATTTTAAAATTGCGCACGCGGCAAAAATGCAAATGTTAATGGATAGCGGTGCCGAATGATAACAAAATTTAGTTTTCTCGACTAAATTGGCCAGATATTGGCTGATGGGAAAGTCAGAGGTCTCCGATACCGGCGTGCGTGCGTGAACAGGGTGAGAAATGCAGAAGAGACATGTTAAGATTTTAAGGATGGAAATAATTGTAATTCAGCACTGTCTGCCTACCCCTTAAGCCTAATAATATGGATGTGCATAAATTTATTTTGTAAGGTCATCTTTTGAAAAGTACAAAGACTAGTGTATGATATGAAATTAAGCATTACATAGAACTATTGTTATTATATGCCTTAATCGGGGTTAGAACTATATGCCACAACAATCGGTGTACACGCATATAAATATGCCAACTGTAGCTATCCCGTACGAATGAGATAATGTTTTAAAAGCTAATCGTTCATATGATAATCTTGGGTCCAGAGCGTGCGCACCGTTAAACAGCACGAAGTTGCTTCAAGATGTAAATGACGCTATAAGATATTCCGACGATTTCGCAGTGAATGTTAATGGCAGTTTTCCCAACCCCCTGCACATCCAGCAAGTCATTGTATCAGCTACGATAACTTTACGACCGGATCGACCTCACTCTTGACGAGTGTAATCATAATATTCGCAGTAGATGAAGGTCAATGCCACAAGTTTAGAATCTGCTTTGAATATGTTTGTGAATACCCTATTACGATTGTCTTCGCAAGCTTTTGGTCGGCTTCGTTTTGTTAATGTTAATGTTTAGATGAGAAAGGGCATGCTCCGTCTGTTCGAACATGTTGAAAGAATGCGTCAAGAAAAATGACGACGCAAATATACATTGTGAATGCTGATAGACCTTTTACCCTAAAAAGAGCAAAATCGTTTCAGCATTGCACTCGTATTACACGGCAAAGTCAAAGTCAAAGTTCGAGGCAGTGTTACAAGGGTCGGACACAAAACACCGGCGGATGACTCTGTCGGAACTTTTCAAATCACTCTGAAAGCCTTCGACAGTTTAACGGGTATTATTTAACCATAACGACCGAGATAAACTGTTTAACATGGCGCCCGAAGCAGTGAAATGCTCGGGAGCATTAGATCGCTTGCAGCTATTCATCGAATAATCAAAAGCCTTTTATATTACTTACTAACAAGCATAACTAATCCTATTATTTATATTTATATATTTATATTTAAGCCCACGTAACTTGCAACGGTAAAGAGAGTGTAAAAAGAGAGATAGAATAGCGACAGCAGAGAGAAAGAAGACAGGGACAGAAGATGTAAAAGATATACAGAAGAGAGACAACAGAGACAGAAGAGAAAGAATAGAGAGATAGATGAGAAAGAGTGTTCCACAAAGAAGTTTCTCCTACAGCCAGCCTTCAAAAACATTTCTAAACGTTAAAAAATTCTGTATAACATTATGTTAAACACGACATTATCATAAACACGAATAAGAGTACGTAAGTACCTACTATACCCTTTTGAATAGAGCCCATTTACAACCAATTAAATACGTCTCCGATAATAGGGTTTTCCGACCGGGAAGTGAAGAAAAATGGAGGGATACGTCTAAAGCGACTGAATAAACATACCGGTAACGGAACCCCAGTTTTAATCAAACACCGTTCGATAACGCGCAGTCGTTGATCGATGGACTCGTCTGCGACGGGGCTGAGCGCGATCCCCAGAAGTCTCTTATTTAGCCACTCTCTATATTAAATACATTCACAGTTCGTTATATAAGTTCAGTTTATTAATGTTTTCATCCGAAAACACTAAATAGAAACATTCTTATCTTTCCAATTACGTCTTCTTTAGAGTATTTCTATACTGTTAATGTATTATTTAAGTTTTTGGTTTTAAACGGAAAATTGTTTGAATATGTATTAGAAATCATTATGTTAATAAATACATTATACATATATAGTTACATACCTACTTTATTTGTAGTATGATGCGTTCAATATCGTTCTTGTCATCTTGAAGCTACGTATAAACATCACGTACGTATTAAAATAATGATTTAGTCCGGTATTGACAGTACCCATCACTTCGGATCCCGACGAAACTTTCATTGATTTGCAATTCTCTCGAGCCAACACGCCCCTTCTCTTTGAACTGTGTGTTTTTCGAATTCCCCGATATTATTAAGACTATATCGCCCTTTGTAATTGCGAAAACCTTAAAATATCCATTCATTAGCTTCAATTAAAATTTCATTAAAAACCAACATCAAATGGAAACATTTCCTTATCAGGATTCTTTGCTGGAATATTTTGATACGTTTATAAAGCGTAAAATTAATTTTATTTGTTTTATAGATTTAGCTACATTATTTCTTATTGTAAAGGGAATAATGTACAGAACCGTGTACAGCCATTCGCCGGCTTAAAAATTTACCGATAATAATACTAAAATGTCGGTCGTGAATGATTATTTTCGTACTCAATAGATATTTTATGGTAGGTATAGCTTGTTTATTTACCCGTAACAATAAAACAAAATACCCTACAACATACATACCATACATACAAAATAACTGCCTCGTTGGTCGAGTGGTTGCAAGCAGGACTGCCGATTGAGAGGTCCTGGTCCATCCTGTGTCGAATGCTATTGGATTTTTCTAATTTAGAATTTCTAGTAGTGACCCGGAGTCTGGAATTGTGCCCGGTGTATGGCAATAGATTGACCACCTATTCCATGGGATGTAAAAGTCATAGGTGAAACGTGGGAGTGTACTGCACTCTTCTGCCTACCCCTTCGTGGATTACAGGCGTGATGTTACGTTTTAACAATAAACCGTACTGTTTAAACCTTTTATAAACTTAAATTGTTGATATATGTATGACAAAAGAGTGCTTTACTAATTGTTTAATTAAATTTTATAGGTGCCCTTAAAATACATTCCATTGTCTGCGAGTGGCGTTCGATTTTTTATACAAATATAATTATTTACTGACTTCAAAAATCGTCGATGAACAGAGAAGTAAAGTGTCCAAGAGCCAAAAAGCCGTTTTGACAGCTTGAAGAATAAGAACACTCTTGTAGCGACCCTAGTAAGATTAATTGTTTTTAAATCAAGATTGAAATAATGACTATTTTCAGTACATATTTATTTATAAAGACAAAGGTAAAACTATTACTTGACTAAACAATCAGTAAATCTCAATCCACTGATGATTTAATTCGCTACATTTTAAAATTGAACTCCCTTTTACAAGTAAAACTTTCAATGTACACAATTGAAAGAAAACCACGCAATTGTAGGTAGATTCATTTCGTTGTATAATATTGTCGTTCCTCACTTGCCCTGAGTCCGTCTCACGCGGACAGATAGATGAAAGTGTAGTGGACTCAAGCAAGATAATCCCACTGCAAAGCGCTTTTGCGTTCAGTTTATCCACTTCTCGGAAACTATTTCTATTCATATTATTGCTTGCAAACCAATGTTCTACAGTAAGACAACACATAGACAACAATATATATAATTTTCTTTTTGTAATGCATAATTAAACGTATGTTACAAATAACAATATGGCTGCTATATACATTACTGGTCGGTAAACCGTACCTACTTGGCCAGCGTGGTACTACAATCATTCTCATTTTGACACACATATGTCCATAGTGGAATGATAAAGGAGTCGATAATAGTCCTATTCATTTTATATTAGTGTTTTAATTTTTTTTATTTAATGATTTATTCCCTAATATATGATAGTTTAATCTAGCCATACATCCACACCATCTTACCTGTAATACGTTAATAACATCCTACAGAGGCTATCGGAAGATATCGCAGTCGTTACTAATAATATGAACCTCCATAAAAAACTATGAAGCGAATCTAACATAAAAACCTCCGGTAACTAATATAAAATATCTAATACACCTGTACATAAATTATATGAGTTTCATGGAACATTATTTCTAATAGAACAGCAATAACGAATATTATCTTTGATAAGGAAAAAGCTTTTCGGGATTCCACATAGAAATAAGCAAATTTCGTTTACCCTCTTTTCAATATAAACGCAATATTGTTGGTTGAATGTGCCACTTGAATATGATGACGCGATACTTTATTGCACGGGGCAGATTTTTTGTTCTCCATCATTTCAACTAAGTAGTAAGTAGCCGTTTGGAGGGCGCGCGAAAAACAGCCTCTTCAAATCATTTTTCTGGCTTCTCGACTTCAATTAAATATTTTTAATAACACTTGCGCCTCTTATTACATCTTCGATAGTCCTTCCAGCGTATTTAGGTGTCGTTATATATATTATAATCGTTCTGTTAATTATCGAAATCACCCCAAATTATGGGAAACAGAAGACGCACAAAAATTTGTTTTATTCTCTGAACCAGAAATATTAATAATAATTAAGTATTTTAAGACATCAATACATACTGTCAACTGATTTCAAAGTAACTTTGGAGAGAGTCCCTTTTATGATAACGAGGCGGCTCATAAACTACACATACTTGCATACATCTTAATATATGTCTATTTACAGATATTTTTAAAACCCAGAAACAAACACGTTCTCGTGACGTAAATATCTGTCTTGCCTAGAGATCGAACCAACGATCCCCGACTCGGCAGTGAGTCACACTAAACACTGGACCAATGGACCAGATAACATCTTGAACTCCTTATATTTATATATGTACATACGCATGTATATGCGTACATACATATGTATGGGAATATTCTATTGAGTGAGGCTGGCTAATCAGTTTATTAGTTGGCTTTGCGCGGCTACCATGACCAAGCGGAGCGTAACACAATCAACTATAATGCATGTGTAACACAATTTGCATATAACATCGGCATCTCGGCGTCATTAGTGGTCTCATACAGAACGTGTGTTATATATACCCTGTCCGTATTGATAGGGAGTGTCTGCCCTCACATTTAGAGATGTGGCAGATCTAACTGTAAAATGTAAGCTCAGATCATTACACACGGAGCTATAATATATATATGTAATCCCCTATAACAAACCTTGTATTAACTTTGTAATAATAATAATTACATTTATTTGCATTGAATACGTAATTCGTAAAGAGTGGCATAGTTTAGCAATCTTACCCGGAATTGACGGAGTTGTCCACTTCAGGCCAGGAGAGGCGGCGCTTGCAGAAGGCCATGGTGGGTTTCTCGATAGTCTGCTGAGGCCGTGGCACGCGTAGGGAGCCTCCACGGCGGACTGGGGTAGTGGGAGCCAGGCAGTCCAAAGTGCGCCGACGTGCATTCAAGGCTGAAGCACCCTCAGTTGGCAGCACGCGAGGATATCCTGTGCCGAATTCTGATATTTTAACTTTGTACATAAATCGCACATATGGCTTGATAACATAACATAATATCACACCTGTACTTCTCGGAAAAGGTAGGCAGAGGGATATAGTATATTGCTTCGTTTCATTACTTATGGTATACCTCCACTATGAAATCAGAGTAGAACTTATTAC
>DWME01005931.1:0-14273 GCA_018244795.1 Parelbella ahira ahira | reverse complement strand
CGCGGACTTATTTGTAGATATTAATGTCCTCTATAAAACAGTAGTACATTACTTTACTCTATTGTCAATAATTTTCGAAGTGTACGCGATATAAGGATATTATATGGTATTTTTTTCACACTTTGGGTTACATTATCGAAGTTTTCATACACATCCCTAACGTTTTTGAAAATATTCTATAGCTTATGTTCATCACAGATAATGTAGGATTCTAATGGTAGAAGAGTTTTTCAAATTGGTCCAGTAGTTTCAGAGCCTATTTGCTACATACAAACAAACAAACAAAAATATCTTTCCTCTTTATAATATTTGTATAGATGACATTATTACATTTAAGAATTTTCTTAAATTTAACATAAAAATTACGTCTTTAAAGAATATTTTCAACTACACATTATTATAAATAGTTCAAAAATATTGCTGTCAACATAATGATTTGTCAAAAGCAAATGCCGGATTACTTACTTATAAATACTTTAATTTTAAGCAAAGTTGACCTTTATGCTATTTAGCCTAGTATTTGACCTAATGTGTGGAAACCACTGTGGTGATAAAATTTATTTGAGAATGTTCTTTTCACTAAAAGCCATTATAGTATAGTAAGTATGGCATTATAAATTTGTAGTGGGTCCCTTTTTTTTTATTTTCAAACTATCATCATATTAGTTTTGGGATATTTTTTCATTGTCAGTTGTTATTGAAGGTGACTGACCAGTTGTAGGAACCCCTCCCACCCTTCCATTCCCTCATTGGTTGAAATTTAATGGAAACAAGATTCAAATGAAGTTGTTTATTTTGATTCATCATGGACAACTGATCCCACTCTTTGTTTAAATTTATTTGACGATCAGATTAACTGTTTAAATTTATTTGATAAGCAGATTCTTTATTTAAATTTATTTGATGATCAGATCCTTTATTTTAATTTATTCGAAGATCAGATTCCTAATTTAAATTGACGTAACGTTAAAAGAGTCCAGAGTGAACACTGTCGCATTGCTCGCATGACGCAGTGCTCGGCGCGGAGCAGGAAGTGTGGCTCTAGGTTTAAATCTTACGCTACACTTGTATGTATAATTATCACCCCACTGGCAAATTTCCAGGTGTCTCTTTGAAACCGAAATTTAATCTGGTATTTTGTGACTTATCGTTTTGTTTTATTGTCCAAATTAACATTGCATCATCACCCATGCCACCGTTATCATCGTCATCATTGGTAACTAGTTATGTGATGCAGTGCTTATAGCAATAAGCAATAGCGATACATAATGTATTTAAAGCAATGGAATGACAACATAATTTGGTAGAATTATGTTTGTCTATAATCTTATTTACGCCGGTTCAGCGACCCGATGTGGATCTTGGCCTCCGACACTAAAAGCCGCCATTATTTCCTCTCTTGAGCTACTCTTTGCCAATCAGCAATTTGGAGAGCTTTTAGATCATTTTGGGCTTCGTCGTTCCAGCGGTGTCTTGGTCGTCCAACGGGCCGTTTTCCGGTAGGACGTCCACGATAGGCTCTCTTCGCCGCACCATCCTCCTCCATTCTCTCAACGTGGCAGAGCCAGCCAAGTCGAGCAGTTTTTATTTCGCCTATTATATTAGGCTCCGCTATCTCTTCATTTTTACATCTTTCCGGTCTTCTATCTCTTCATTTTTACGAACTCTCCAATTGCCGTTTTCCTTTCTGGTGGGCCCCAAAATCTTGCGAAAAATCTTTCTTTCAGCGACTAAAGTTTCGACTCTTCTGTTACTGTTAATGTCCAAGATTCGCATCCGTACATAAAAAACCGGTCTAACAACAGACTTGTACACGTGAATCTTAGTTTTCCTGCTAATAATAATGGACGCTAAAATGGGATGAAGTGCCGCCGAGCGTCTTAGCGCATTCTGTGTGCGGATATCTATTTCATCCTCTCTTCGGTTAGTATCAGTGACAGTGGTGCCTAAATTCTTAATTTTTTCCACACCTTTATAGGTGGTTCCCTCAACTACCAGATCTTTTCATTTCACTGTTGTGTTTTTATACCGCTTAAGGTGTAGATATTCCGTTTTATCATGATTTATCCGAAGTCCCACTTCTTTCCTGCCATCTTCATTTAGTACGTGTTCCAGTACCAAGTTGAATACCATCGGTGACAGAGCGTCCACCGCCTACCCTTACTCGAACGAAGAACTGAAAAAAGAGATCATTAGCGTGTTACTAAATAAGTATAATATGTTTCCAGCAATGGAGCGGAACAAGCTGACAATGAAAATGGTTTTTTTGCAGAACGCATGGTCCAAGAGATATGCGACGAGATCAAGCGACTGCAGCGGCGCCGCCAGCTGCGATTCTCGTCGGGCGCCGCGGCCTCGTGCTCGTCGTCCAGCGGTAGCGAGGGGGACGCCTCACCGCCACACCACTCGCACTCCTCGCGTTCACCGCACTCCAACCCCAAGCTGCAGGGTCGACCGCTGTTTACCTTCAAACAGGTACCCACTTCAAACCGTATCACGGATCAGCGACATGATTTAAAAACATTCTAGATTCAATAAATATTTTATTGATTTGCTATACTTTCTAAATCTTGTAGATTTTTTCTACAGTTACAGTGTACATTTGTTTAAAGTCTAGTCAAATATTGGTAAAATTATAATTAAATCATAAATATAGACATGTGGAGAAAGCTATTATAATAAAGCTGTTAGTACTCTTTTAGTCGAAATAACCCTCCAGGGAAAACTGTTAGATTTCAGAATTTGAAATGATAAATATTCAATGGCAAAATCTCTTCCTTAGGGTATAAACCATACGGCATATTTACCGTTCCTGTATAATGTGGTGTGGTGCTCTGAGGTAGTAGGGTTGCCATTCTTGCATGTTACCAGATTATAGGATTAAACCAAAAAAGTCATGGACAAGCTAGCTTATCCTTGCTTAGGAAGCTTATATTGTACATGTTCGATGTTAAAAATGCACGCTCTTAACCTATTTGGAACGTTTTTTAAAATTATAAAGCGTGTCAGTGCTGTCATAATATGAACTTAATTGTTATTATTATTAAATATATATTGATAGTGAAAAGGAAATTTAAGGTATATGAAGCGATCGTCCTGTATAATTAGTTTTGAGAAATTGCCAGCCCTAGTCAGCGTAGAGTAACGGGACCCAGGTACCTGAAACACGTTTTGTAGCGAGAATTACTGCTGGCGGTTTCTACTAATAAGATCCATTATTTCTTTATTTAGTTACAGCCAGTATTTTATTTTCAAGTGCTATATATAAATTTACTTCGTTAGGTTGCAATGAGTTTAAATAACATTGACAACGAATTGCACTAATCGATTAAAGATATTATGGTCTCCTTAAGTATTCACGGTATACGATCGGAATTACGATTATATATCACTTACTAACGGCGAAGGACCTTTACGAAAATTGCGCGGACGTAAGAGTATGAAACTTGGCACACTTTTAGTTTATATAAAAAAGGAGTGCAAAATGCTAAAATATTCTGTGTTAACATGTAGCACAGAGGAAAGATTTATATAAGCGTAATCTTTGACATTAGAACCTAGACAACGCTAAAACTAATTTTTTTATGATTTACGATTGATTTCGATCGCTACTGGGCCACTTATTATTAGCGGTTCAATTCCTCAGTTCATTTCAAATAAGTATTTCCAATTTTTTTATTCCGATCTCGTACTGGCATGTACTGACAGTTAATTTAAAATGTCGCTATTGGGTCATTGTCGCTTTGACTGTGATGAAGAGTGAAAGCCTAATGAAAATGTAATCATTGTAGTGATTTGTGATGAAATGACTGCTGCGCAGGCGATGCTGTCTGTACAATGAACACCGTTTCCGTCTGAATAAAGCACGTTAATACGGGGTCAGGACTGGAGTGCTACACTCTTATTTTATAGGTTTCAGAACTTTATTTCTCACGTAGAAACTAGTCACTTATATGAGAAAATAAAAATAATAATTTAATAACCTTTTCTAATTAATTTGTCACAACTCAACCTGGAGATTTTTGAGACAAGACTGAATAGGCATTGTCTAGGCGAGCGTTGTACAGCGTTAGCCAAATGGCGCTTACCATAAAATAAATTATGATCAGGCGCTAGCCTATTGCTATCAAAAAAATAAAATAAGTGAAGAGCGGAGTCGTTTATACCCGTTTCTTTTGTATACTACATTTGATATTGAATTATATTTTACCAGGCCATTAATATATTTTTTTTAATTTATCGTTGGCACATCATTAAGGGGAACCTTTAGAAATAAAAAAAAACCGTTATTTTGTTTTCTTGTATAGTTAGAAAGTATGATATTTTAACAATATTCTGACGAAATTTCGAATCGAAATATTGCATGTTTTCGGAATTATCGCATATAGTTCAGAGCGCGGCGACAACATGTGGTCAGGTAGCGAGTCGGGCGCCCGACTTGTAAATTAATAAGTATTATGTAATAAATTTACACAAATGGACATTAAATACATTTCAGTGGCTGGCGCACCTCTTAAACATCACACTTTTATACTGCGGTTGTCTTTATTATTATACTTATTTTACACGGCTTTAAAAAGGAAAAACACGTGGAAGGGTTTCCTTTCAACACCATTTATATTAATAAAATACATAATGACCTTCCATTCACTCATGTCTAATGTCATCATTATGTGCTGGCCAGGTGCGCATGATCTGCGAGCGCATGCTGCGCGACCAGCAGGAGGCTCTACGCGCCGAGTACGACTCCGCGCTCAACACCAAGCTGGCTGAACAGTACGAGGCCTTCGTGCGCTTCAATCTGGACCAGGTAACCTTACCCAACCTATTACTTACTACTATACCATCACGCTAAGTTCCTTAAGAGGAGAGAACAACACCGAATTATCTCTATCCTCACAGACCTGAAATTTTTGAAAGTCCATCAACCGCTTCAGAAACCCCTTCAGAAACGTTTTATTCTTATATGTGTATTTTTGTTTCATCAGGTGCAGCGCCGGCCTCCGCCCTCTACGTGCATGCCGCTTGGTATGGACGCCGAGCACCACATGCACCAAGACCTAGTACCCAGCTGTGAGTTTGATGCATTATGATAATAATATGCTTTGATAAGTTTAAGTTAAAATGAATTTATTTTAGAGAGCATTGTATGTTACATTCAAATGTCATAATAGTGTTTTGGATTGCTAAGGCAGGACAGGGCCCTTAGATAGGCATACAGTGTTGCTATAACGTCCTTACATATGAAATTAGCGTTTTGATGAACTGGCCACTTTCACCTCAAATATCTAGGGTTTGGTTGGGAATTCCAAATTCAAATAAATTGCTAGATTTTCTGCCATTTAATTTTTCTTTGACTTCGTTCTGTTCACAAGATGGAAAACTTGAAATATCGCGTTATTTACGAATATGAGTTCAAATTCGACACCAACGCTGCGGAAACAGCTCGAAGGATCAGTGATGTGTATGGAGAAGCTACTGTAAAAGAAAGCACGGTACGCCTTTGGTCCCAATGTTTTCTTTCTGGTAATATCATATTATGTAAAGACCTAAAGTTACCAAGATAAATATTTTTTTATTCCGAAACATTCGGCGTACCGGTAGTTAAGTGTTACATGTAAGAAGTGTACGTGATGTTTAATTAATATCACAGTGGCAGGAAACTTCGGACAGTCCAATTTGTGCTGTCACGTGCAGCGCCAGCGCCCCGCGCGGCGACGAAACGCGTTAGTTCGTTCAAAAATGTTTACTGGAAAAGATACAGATATAGACGTAGAACGGTCAGGCAAACCTGTTCATGTAATGTTTTCCTATTTATGTAATGTAAGCAGCAAACATGAAAATGCACACCTGTTTTTGTTATATACGTATGTATTACTATATTGCCACATAAGTATTACCTATTAGTGGTTGCAAGCGCGACTGCCGATCAGGATGTCCTGAGTTCAATTTTTGGATCGGGTACTATTGGACTTTTCTAATTTAAAATTTCTAGTAGTGACTCGGAGTGTGGATGTGTGCCAGGTGTATGGCAGTAAGCTGATCACCTATTCCATGAGACGTAAACGTAACTGGTGCAACGTGGGAGTGCATTACACTCCTCTGCCTACCTCTTGGAGGATTAGAGGCGTGATGTTTCGGTAAAATTGAACATTTGTAGTCAGATGCTGTTTTAAAAAAAATGTTTTTAAATATGACGTACTAATTTCTAATACAAAATCGCTATTTTTAGTAAAAACACTTAACTTTGTTTCAGTAAAGCTACACTAGTTTACTGTATTTACAGTAGTATTTTCTTTTTCTAATTGTTTAAGATAGTCTAAAGTTTAAACTTAAGTAATCTCTTTTAATAACAAAATTATACATTTAATAATCTTATCTTTGCCTACATATATCTCTGGATACGTAAAGCTTGATATTAATATTTACAATACAATACAATACAGTACAAATTATGATAATGGACAATACACATCAATACATTCTTGCTATGGATAGATGGATTCCAAAACCATATATGGATATATGGTTTTGGAAATATACAATTCCATTATTACCTGATAGTACGCAGATGTTTATATAAGTCAATGCGCTAATACAATAGTATTTCAAATTTCCTTACAGAGTTAACACTCTTAAATGAAAATCAATGCAAAGACAATTTGTTTTGTGTTTGTAGAGTTTGTGTCTCGCTAATTTAACTTTAACGAGTTTCGCTACGACGAAACATGGCTAATCCTTGTTTTGAAAACCGACTACGTAAATCTATAATCACAGACAAAATCAATACAAGTTTGAATTAAAATGTTTTAAGCATTCTAATGTTAATCATTATAATTTGATAAAAACTGATATTCTATTCGTAATTGCTGGAATTGCTAGTCCTGAAGGTGGTTTAGAACTAATTAGTTTGTAAATATATGTAAAACTAATTTTTATGTTCGATAAGTACTAACACGTATACACCTACATTAACAAAAAATAAAAACGCTTGCCTTTAAACGAAAATAATGTAATTATCTTTATGTCCGCAGAGGAGGTACTGTTGATGTTGTTTTAATAAAGTTCCAATATCTATATACACGTAAGCCATCCTATTCTGTCCTATTCATTAAGTAGGATTCTTGCGTCTGCCAGGCTCTTTCAAATTAGAATCAAGCTCCTCTTCTTTTCACTTATTCGTACTATAAATATGATAATAGATTACGCAGTTAACTCGCATAAGATAAACTTTTTTTTGAAATAATATTGCTCAATTTATGTAATAATCTATATTACTATAGTACGCTAAAAAAGAATTTTAAGATTAATTAATAATTAAATCATCTCAAAAAGTTACATGCAAAGTATATTAGGCAACAAAGAGATATAATTTGATAGGATCGTAAAATCACCAAGAAGGCTTTTAAAAAGTAGTAAAAAGTTCAACATAACTTGGTAACAGTTGGCAGGTGAGGCCGGATCGATACCTCTTGTTTTCTCTGAGCAACTCCCATTATTAAGAAAGTTCATAACAAGGCAAGTGCCCTTGTTATGTTCAAACACTTTTCTACTAAGATTTTGTTTTCAAAATAGATCTCCTCTTTTATGAGCGCTGTGATTTTGAAAGAAAAAGAAATTAAAAGAAAGAAACCAGGATAAATACGTCGAAAAACAATAATTCCTATTAAAAACTTATTTAATGAAGCAAAAGAAACTCCAATCAAAAACGGATGTCAAATTATTTTATTAGTTAAATCTATATTCTAATATATCTATAATCTATAATACATTCAAACAGGGCACTTTCCCAGTTAACTCTACCAAGTTTCTTCTATCTCTGATAATAAAGTGGACAGATGCGTTTTCAGCGTTGAACGTAAAAATCACGTTATCTCATCCTCGTACCCTAAAACAAGGGTTTATTAAGCAGTCGTAAAACTTAGCTGCAGGGGGCAGATACGATGCAGCCAATAATGACAGTCGTAACTGCGAGGCTGTAAACTCGATAGGTTTTAATATATTTCATAAAAGAAGTCTGAGTGGTGCTTTGTTTTTTATAGGATTCCTAGATTATCCCATGCCCGTGTAGTGTCGGATTTCAGTTTGATAAAAACTTGCTAAATGATATTTTAATATAAATCGGTAGAGTAGTTTTTAAAAATGGAACTGAACATATATTCTATATTCACATCTAATGAATATAGAATTCACGCAATAATATTGCTGATACACACAATCATATTGCAAGACAAGATACGGGAGGTACGTGGGAGGCGGGGGGATATATTAGCAGCGGCTCTGCCCTGCCCAAATCAATTGAGTAAATGAAAGCTAATGAAACATGGGAGTGTATTACAATCCTCTGCCTTCCTCTTCAGGGAAATATAGACGTGATGTTACGTTAAAATCTAAACGGCTCAACGACTGATAAACGCCACCTCAAGTGTATAACCGATCTAAAACAATTTTTATTCATCTATTAATAAAATTTGTAGGAGCCTCATTTCCTTTAGACAGGTAATTAGTATGACGGCGTACATTGCTCATGATCCCACGCAGAGCTTTGTGAGGGTTGTACCAATGGTAAAGTTTCAGTTATTAATAGAATACCCAACAATTTTCGGATTTACCAATTCGATATGTATTTCAGTTCACGGCAATTATCGACAACAGTACACTCCTTGGTAATTATCTGTCTACAACGTTTCATACCATAATATGTTTTGTGCCATTGTAATAAGGATTAATTTTGTTTGATTAAGGTTGAAAATGCTAATTACAGATGATCGTCGCATGGGAAAAGACCGAAAACCGTTTACGGGTATCAAACATACACGAATACATTTCTCCATGATTATAAGGTACAAGCTGTGATTTGGAAACTCCCACTTGAATATTACATGGGTTTGACGTGCGTCACTCTGAGCAGATCTATTAATATCGTAAAGATTAAAATTATATTGTTTCAAATTAAGCGTATAAACCATTACTGTGTGTTTAATATGAAAGAGTAACGGAGAGCATAAATGTCCTAATATTCCATATTAATTTTATATTCAAATGGGTTTAAGTCCCGGGTCGGGTACTAGTGGATTTTTTTAATTTAGAATTTCTAGTAGTGACTCGAAGTCTGGAATTGTGCCCGGTGTATGGCAAAAGGCTCATCACCTATTTCATGGGACTTAAAGTGGATTATGATTTATGGTCAGTTTTAGAGAATAAGGCTTGCTCTAAATGCCATGATAATTTGGAGCCCCTAAAACAATCGATACAATTGGCAGTGAAGAATTTTCCCATAGAAAGAGTGCGTGCTGCTATTGATAACTGGCCTCAACGTTTAAAGGACTGTATTGCCGCCAATGGAGACTACTTCGAATAAGCTTTATATAGTTTAATGGTTTTTGTATTAATATATTAAACTAACAGACAGTAATAGTGATAAATGGTACGTATAATATTTTTTTTTTCTTTGTAACAATATTTATTGCAAGACTATGTATATCTCATTTATAAATAAACAAAACTACGAAAAATCACGAAAGTGCCTAACAGTACATCCATTCAGGAGGAAAGTGCCTACGTAAGAGTATATATACTTACACAGCTCAAAATCATAGTTCAGATCGACATAATAATTAGACACAAAATTTTCTAAGTTAGATAGGCACGTGTCTCAGTGCACCAAGTTGTAATTGTACATAATAATCGCGTGTCTAAGGTGGTTGCGGCTTTGGTTAACAATTTGCGGCCGCCCCAACTTGTGTCGTCTCCTTACACGGCCCCTGCTGTCTTGGGTTATGACTTGGATCTGATTAAAGCCTTATTCACAGACAATGCTGAGAACTTCGATAACTAAACATTTTATGTAAGTACATTATGTTTCGATAGGTTTAGTGACTGGATCCCATGATAAGGCAATAAAACCTTATCTATGTAACTTGATACTATCTATAAGTAAATAATTGTATAGTTACCTACAAATCAGTCATATGTTCTGATTATTTGTTTGAAAGAGCAGTTTTTTAGTCGATAAACGATAATAGAAGTCGATTAAAACTTTTCGTCCAATACCAAGATGTCAATTTATATGAACTATTTCAGGCTGTCCTCTCTAAAATATACGTAAAATATCAATATTAGATTGTCTATGAGAAAATGTCTATCCATTTGACGGACGATCATAAATAAATGTAATATCCTTGTCGATTTAGCTATTTTGATACATAAGTACTAAACGTACGTACTTAGGCGAATACATCGTAACAGCCTCATATAGATCAGAATACACGACATAGCAAATGGTCCAATTACGTTATTTGTCCTTACATTCGTTGGAAACATCCACTTACTCGTGAGTGAGTATCCAGTAACAGCAAGTGGCATTTAAGCAAGGTTTGTATAGAGACACTGCTACAATGAACCGAGGAAGTAACTGAGCTATAAACCCGCTGTATATAGTCATCCTGATAACACTACCAGTATATCGCCTATCATCAGTTCTGGGAACTTTATCATGTGGCGTTATACAGAACTCAAGCGAGCTTCGCGAGCTGCGGCTTCGCCCACAATGTGCGGTGGCGGCAAGTCGAGGAACGCGCTGGTATTCAAGTTCTGTTTATTATAAGTCACTGTATCAACTTCGTAATTCATCACTGCAGCGTCTAAGACATTGTTGTGTCACATATATACGTAGGTAGCTACTAGCTGGTGAACCGTGGGAGTGTACTCGCTTCTTTGCTTACACCCGGGGCGGCCACGGGCATGTTAGGGTTTTTTTTAATTATTTATTTTCCATAACCCCAAAACTAATAATAAAAATTAAGCTTTTAGCAAATCAATTCTAATTGTTTCCTTTCTAATCTTTTTCATTCATATTATGCGCTTTGTAAATTTTGGGCCATTCCGATGTGCTTTTGATTGTTATGACTCGATACCTCAGTAAAATCGCAAGATCGGTTAAAGCATGTTTTAATATGTACGGTAGGATTACAACATCTGATGAAACAATTTTGTTCTTTCAGTTTTGAAATCGGAACAATAGTTATTAATTAAATATGCCTGTACTCATAATATGAAGTTCAAATGAATAAAACGACTGATATATTGTTACATCATGTCATATGTAGGCTTTAAAGTGATGTAAGTACCAAATGTATCCGTAATGTGTGTAAAATTAAATTCTTATATCTAAGGGTATAAAAATCCGGGGTAAGCGGTAAAAGAAACAACCAAGTACGGTATTTAAATTTATTCATCATCCATACATAAATGGACACAAAATCTCATACTTCGACAATGTCTTCATAATCGAAGTGGTATAAAAACATTGGCGAAGGTACTTACAATATTGAATAGAAAAATTATATAATGAGGATCCTAGAAGGAATTACGCATTTAATACTAGAACTTACTTTAAACGATTACATTATAATATTATATCAGCTACACGTGTGCAGTAAATTCAGTGTGCAAGTCTAAATATCTGATTATCATATTGAAAGAAATACAAAATGCATTACAGCTTTAAGTACCATTTCAGGAAGAAATGCTAAAACTTAGGCATTACACATCGGAGGAGCGGCCGGGCCCTCGGTGATCGGAGACAAGCAGAAGTGCCAATTTAGCCATATTGTCTATGTACCTGTCAATGTGACATTGACATTACACCGCTGACATGTCTATGGTCTGGCACAACACTGGCAATCTTCTTCAGGCTTCTTACGATCAATTGGCACCTTCGTTCCCCATCGCTACTCAAAACGACTACATATACTACATATTACGCAGCTATAAAAAATATGCAATCATTATATTCCTCGGTGTAGTTAATAAAAGTGCATGTCAAAATAATAAAACATATCTAAAAAAACGCAAGAAAAGTGTGCGCTTGGCTTAAGAGTAATAACAAAATAAAAAAGAAATCATAAAAAGAAACGGATACGCTCACGGAATAAGTCTAGTTAAATAGATCCTACTTAACATCTAAGCGGAGTGGTATCGAGTTTTCCTCAAATGTTTTTAAAACTAAATCTAACGTCTTGTCCGCACAGTTTATTTCTTACGACGTCACCTTTCAGCCGACACGATCATATCTTAATGGTTTAACGAACGGTTAGATGTTCGGATATGACACTTAATAAGATTATCGAAATTTTAAGCATCTCTGTTACATACGGATGAAATACAGAAATAACGAATAATATAACATGTCGATCTTACACGTCGGGAAATAAACGGTGCGCAAAACGCTTAGTAATCCTAATTAATTTTATCGTAATATTAAAATGGCTAAAACGATTCACTCAACTACAATCAGCGACGTCCGAGTACTCGCGTAACACTCACGTGTTTGTATGCGATTTGAATAGAAAACAAACAATAACGGCAGTCAAACATCAGTATTTAAATACGTTCCTTACACAATCAGACAGTCTTATTCGGTACATGAACAGAATTAGTCGTTCGGCCGATCGGTGTAGCGGCTAAGGCCACACCCAACATCTTAAATGCACGTACGTATTTGATTCAGTAGCTCTAATCGTTTAGAAACTTATGAAATATTAACGGGTTTAAAGCCTAAAAATAAAAATCTTAAACATACTGTACCCTATAATCCGATTACACTCATTTCGCACGCGAGCGAATAAAACTCGATACAATCGATGCAGGGCGGCGATCGTGCGGTGTATTTCAAATTGGAAAATCACATATATTTTTAAATGCCGTTTTCGAACGTAGCACCAATACAAATTTGGAAGAGCAGCACGCTTTTAACGTGCACATTTACCGATTTTAGTTTTCGTTCCTTGAATACTGATAGCGTGTATTTAAAAGGTGTCTCCAAATGATATGGTCACAGAACTCATTCATTGCGTCTATCACAGGATTATTGTTGAAATGAAATCAATTACATTTGTACAGGAACAAATACATTTTCAACTACTCGTTCACACACTTCAAACATAAATTTTTTGATACAGTCGCTGTTCAACATTCGGTATTTGTCAATTTAAGCACTATTACGTTTGGTACATTGATTACAGAGATCGGATACATAACATTTGTATACATATCTCTCGTTTGAACATCATTGTACATATCGTGTTAACATCATGAATATACTCTCATTTGATACAAGTTTACAAACAGAACACATTCAGTGATCGTGAGGTGAAAAAATCCATAATAATTTCACAGCTGATTACATGATAACAAATAATATGAGATAATGTTGCGCAACTGCGAGTCAGACAGTTGCTTGATATAATGAGTTTTATTGAAATGCAAATTAGCGATTAATTTACAAAACTCTTGGTAATTGCAAATCACACGTGTAATTATGTACACGTATACATACTTGTAGCCGAGAGCGATTGTCACGCACAGAGTTGTGCCGACACGATAAGACAAGGGTGGTGGTGGGTGGTGGTGTGTGGTGGCGGTGGCGGCTAGAGGTCGGTGTCGTACCAGGCGGCGACGTTGGCGTTGTCGTGCGGCGGCTCGGGGAAGGCGAGCTCGGCCGCGGCCGCCTCGCCCTCGCCGATGTCCATGTCCATGCCGAAGCCGCTGCCGATCTCCAGCCCCTGCATCGAGTCTATCGGGATCTGATCGTAGCCTGCGGACGCAGCGGTCGATGATGCGCTTTTAGTACGTCTCAAATATACAATGTATTGTGTGGTTTATAGAGCTCTCGGTTGTTCCTAAGTCATGTCGCTATGTAAGGTAAAGTATTACTCATGAGAATCGGCAATGTATGACGCAGTACAATCTATGACAACAATCGTTACTGACGATCAGATATCCTCACTGAGTTATCTTTGCCGGTTATTCTAACACTTATCTGATTTGCTGTCAGAGACGAGTGCCAGCGGTTGATAGCTGTTGAGGTTGTAAATATAATTTCGGATACGGATCAGAAAAGTTACCACTAAATTCGACAAACCGAATGAATAGTGGAACCGCTATCCATGCAAACTATACTATAAAATTATACTGAAATATACAGAATAATTTAAGACAATAAAAATTCTACTTTTTAGTAAACTGTAGATATCAGTGGGAAATAGTTTTATAATCTTTTTCTTAAAGTTCTTCACTCAATTTTCATTATAATGTACAGGTAAGCCTCCTACTACACGGCATCCTATAACACGGTTTCGCTATAACGCAATAAGAAAACTGCAAACACCTTTGTGACTCAAACTAAACAAAATAGAATAATATGATCTCCATAATAAATATGTATTAAGACGCTAAAATGATGGGTCTGCCGACTGCCGATCGGGAGGTCC
>DWME01005930.1:0-14274 GCA_018244795.1 Parelbella ahira ahira | reverse complement strand
GGTAGGCAGAGGAATGTAATACACTCCCACGTTTCACCAGTTACATTTAAGTCCCATGGAATAGGCGGTGAGCTTATTGCCGTACACCGGGCACAGATCCAGACTCCGTGTCACTACTAGAAATAAATTACAAAAAATCAAATTTGAAATGTTCAAAGAACGGTTAAATTTGCTTGCAATTTATCAGAAAGTTAGAAATAATAACATGCTAGTATACAAATAATTTAATTTGAAAACGTTACTTCTGCTAGGCGATGGCGCTGTCCCGCGCGCACGGCTCGCTGTACGCGGCGTCGGACCGGCGCGTGCTGCAGCTGCGGCTGGCGCTGTGCGCGCGCCGCTACGACGCGTGCGTGCGCTGCGCGAGAGACCCGTACTGCGGCTGGGACCGCACCACGGCCGTCTGCCGGGAATATACACCTGGGTGAGTACGCATTCTAACTATCACTACTACTCACCTTTGGAATAATCGCTACAACTGCAACCATCACTCGTGAAACCCCTACGATTAATTCTACCCCTGACGCCGCTAATTATATAAATTAATAATAAACTATTAGAGACTAGGAAAAGAAAAATAAGTCTAATTATGCAGTAATAGTGGTGTGATTATAAGTCTAGTAATGATTAAATTTTATTTCCCAATACTGAAACATAAACAAACAGCAGAGTAA
Organism: Parelbella ahira ahira; assembly: GCA_018244795.1. Taxonomy (NCBI): domain Eukaryota; kingdom Metazoa; phylum Arthropoda; class Insecta; order Lepidoptera; family Hesperiidae; genus Parelbella; species Parelbella ahira. Next base: position 13,600 of record DWME01005930.1, on the reverse strand, counting down.
TATTATCATCCTCTACGATACTGATGAGCGTAGCGCTACGACACTTTTAAATGCTACGCAGAAAACTACATGATGAGATTGGACCGACATTGAAGTTGGAAAACATACTTACTGTTTATTGTTAACATATGAAGCGCGACGTTATGTCTCTTTGGAGACGTTACTTAGTTGTTAAGGTCAGTTAATTATTATAAGTTACTTACCAAGGTCGACGAAGCGTACGTAAACCTGCTTGTAATAGTTATACTCAGAGTCAGACTACTAGACATTATACTGAAGTGGCTATTTAAAAATTGAACGTTATAATTATATATACAAATATTTCACAAAACATCTAATTATATTTATAATTACAAGAAATTCTATTAAGCAAATTTTTAAGTTATTCAATGAAATTTTGTTCATGAAGTCTAAACTAAATCTTACGATAATATGTATTTTTACGCAAGCAATTTACCATATTATGCGCTCTAACAGTAGTGCGTGGGTACTGAGCGCGAGAGTAAATTACTAATAGTAATTAGTAACTGTGAGTAATATATTAACATTTCCATAGTACATTGATTTCGGTGTGATGTTTCTAAGTGGTAACAAGAGACACAATACACAATATCTGCTTACTAATTAACAATGTATGTGGCACCAGTACTAAGCTTTACACATAGCACTACAAAACATATTATCTTGTACAATGAGAATGTACAACATATGTATATTGCGCCTTGGTGCTAGCGGAAGGCTAACTTATCAACCAGTATTATTCCACAACATATTGTTCAGAACACAGTTATCTTGTTCTGCGTTTATCATATATTACATTTCCAGTAGGATATAGATAAAACATTGTAATGGAGTAGCAGACGAACACATTCGCTAAATAAATATTTTATTCCCTAAAGTTCTATAAGGAGGTCGGGTCAAAGGTTCCTTTAAACGACTTGTATGTATGAGGACTTAAATGAATGGAGAAAGATGTATAAAGTTTACCAGGATACTCGTATTAGCAGGTGGAAACTTTAGTCTCTGATTACCCCTCTGAGAAGTGGGTGTGAGAATATGTATGTATGTAACCCTATATAATTTATCAATCTATTAGTTTATTTAATCGCAAAATGAACCGGCGGTGTCACTGTATATTAATTGGATCACGTGCAAGGGCTTAGGCACATGTAAATTTCAATATCTAGTTGTAGGCATTTTAGATTAAACACATCGTTACAAAATAGACCATTGTAAATAAATATTGAATAGGATCTTTTCTAAACGGAAGACGAAAACACAAAGAATAAGGGCAAATGAAACTGGTTAGCGTAAATATAGGAAAATGTGATTCTTCGTATTGACTTTTTTCCATCATAGTCATCTATAGATAGTAATCGAGTGGACACCACGGATTGGCAGACGTGCTGCGGGTCGCCCTCCAACCCATTGCGTCGGACCGACGACCTTAAAAAGGCAGGTAGTAGCGGCTGGATGAGATCAGTGGAGGATCGGATGTGGTGGCACACTTTGGAAAAGGCCTATGTCCAGCAGTGGAACAGTAAAGGCTGCTGTGATGATGATATTGAGTCATCATCATCAGCCCTTTTATTGTTTTAGTGTTGGACACAGATTGCCTTCTCATTCAGAAGATTTAAAGGCACGCCATAGTTCCATTGTTCTACACTCGCTAAATACACGTTGACAAAATTGCTCCGCTTTAGAGAACGTTTTTAAACCTCTAAGGCTCTAGAGCCTTGCTCTGTGACAGGCAAACAGTGAGCAAGATGACAACTCTTCCTCGCTATGTTCTCTGCCACCGTATGTATTATTAATATTGTTTCTACTATCAGGAAGGTATGACATTGCAGTAGTTGGTCATGTACAATGTATAAAAGAATCAATAGTTGATAGGATATAACAATAATATCTATTTTATCATCACCAGGTTAATCCAGGACGTGGCCAACGAGACAGCAGACATCTGCGATTCCTCGATAGCGCGAAAGAGCGTATCAGCAACTTGGGGACAAAGCCTGCATCTGGGTTCTTTCGTTAAGATGCCTGAAGTACTGCAACCCCGAGCTGTCACATGGTACCACTATTCGAGAGACAAAGGCCGACACCCTATCACTTTCAAGTAAGTATTGTCGTTAATCATTGCTTAAATTTTTTTTCATATCGGTGTAAATTATACTTTGTATATTTCCGACCACGTGGTTATTATTTAATTATTCTTAATACCCGAACGAAGGACAATATGAGTACAACAACTGAGATAAATAGATTGACTGGGCTTTAAGAACGATGCGCTCACTTGGTTACAATTCTTGCATTATTGCTATTACAATTAACATCATTTGTACTTGATTATATGTATATGTACCGGTTTATCTCACGTGCGATTTTTAGGGATGGCCCGACTAGTTTCGAATCTTTACGAGGTCTCCGCCGCGACCTTGCTGCAAACAGCGGGAGCTCATGAGGAAGGACCTCGTACAGATCCGAAACTAGTCGGGCCATCCCGAAAAACATACGTGAGATAAACCGGTACATATATAACCATGTGTATAAATACTCACGAAACATTTTAAAACATAATTTATACGTAAAAAACAGAGTTTCAAAATATGTACCATACCAAGTATTTTAGAATCTAAACGAAAAGAGAACAGAAAAAAACATCACAGTATAAATTCCATTGCGGCAGTCTGGAGGCTTTTTGACAGCTGAAATGAGTTAAAAGACTTTAAAAATGTTAATGGCCCTCATACTAAACGACTTTGTTTTGTCAAAACTGCGCATTAATTAGCTGCCAGTTCGAATATTCGTCGCGTCGCGAACAAAAAACAACACGAAAGCTTTATTAATGAGCTTCTAAAGTAGTTTTAAAAACTGTTCCATCAAAAGTTTCAAAGCGGAGTTGTCTCGTGAAAGCGGAAACAAATTCGTTTGATCACTGACAATGAACATCGGAGCGAATGAATGCGAACTGAAAAGAAATAATGGTTCTGAAAACGCTGAAATTGAACACGCGTGTAACAACATTAATTAAAGTGTTTCCAAATCCGCCGTTATCGCACTTCCGCTGGGATAATTAAAATGCAAGGGGTTCTCGCAACTGAGGTTTGTTCCATTGAGCCATGCTTCGCGTTGTAGCAGAAGGGTTTGTTTACTCGTAATACTGTAATTATTTTTCTAAAATAATAGGGTATCGGGATCCGCTGGCGGCCGCGCTTGCTTTTTACTTTAATGAGGGGTCAATGTTGGTACGACGCGAAATTTTCACTTAATGTAAAATATATTATAATGCATATTATATTCATACCTAATTTTATTGATTAGTTATTTGCATGGAATAGTTCTAGAAATATGTTCTGTGTATAATCCCATTACGTTTATGTAGGTGTTGTATGTACGAGTACAGACATTTTATTTTGGTATTGACAGACGTTTACTTAAGAAAGAAATGTGTACCTGTGTATTGTTTTTCATCGAAATTCAATTAAAATACCTTACAGTAATTTAAATGATGTACAAATTTTGAAAAGTAACATGTATTTTTTACAGCAAACCAGAAAAATACATAGAAACCTCTGAGCACGGTTTGCTCATAATATCTGTGAACGAAGGCGACGCGGGCCGCTACGACTGCTGGCTCGGGGGCTCCTTACTGTGCTCCTACAACATTACTGTCGATACACACAGGTATATTAAAATAAATAATCATGTTATCTGCCCTAATTACTGTTAGGCACATAAAAATGTACATTTACATTTTAATCTCTATAAATTTACTTTCAGATGTTCACCACCCGAGAAGAGCAATGAGTACCAAAAAATATACTCGAACTGGTGTCACGAATTCGAAAAATACAAAACGGCAATGAAAACTTGGGAACGGAAACAAGAGGTAAGAACTTCAGCTGAGGGAAATGACATAATTTTTATTCTAAGGAGATGAAAGAGAATATTTTTGAAACGAGCGGCCTACACACAAAACTTTCAAGATTTTCGGTTCTCGTGGAATAATTTTAATAAGTAAATTACATTCGACTGTTAGGGACTAATTGGTTCATAATAATACTGTCATCTAGGCTACAAATACACTCTAAGGAATATTCTCGTTTGGATTTGTTTTTTGTTATTGTTTTATAATTGTAATAATGATGTGTCATGTTTGTATGGCCATGAACAAAAATTCCTTACTTTCATTCTTTAAACATATTTCTTTATGTTAAGCACAAAAATGTGATTTTGTATGACTAATTCCACAATTATCATGGTTGTCAATATTTTTTTAAGATTTTAATGTGTATTTGGCTGTAACATCGATGTTTTGTTCTAGCAATGCGCTCGGCAGAATGACTCGAATCAGAATTCGCATCCGAACGAGATAGTGTGATAGCTCCTGAACATCGCCTATCTCATGTTCCAGTCCGTCAACTACTACGCCGGGGCCATCCCCGTGCCCTACGTGTCGGAGGGCCTCAGCTATTTCAACATATTATCCTAAACCCAACAAAATACTTTAAAAAAATCTGTGAAGCTCAATTAATAATGAAAACTGTTTTAAATTCAGTGAACATTAACTCGTGCGTTAGTTACGATAACGCACCTCCATACCCTGAGAACATGAGGAGGTGATCGGACATTCCGAAAAGTTAGAGACTTTTACAATTTGAAGAAGCGATACTAGAGCGTTGTGCGTTGTGTGGTAATGGAATGTGAAGGTTTAAAATTTTCTCTCGTAAGTACGCTTTATTGATTGGTTAAGAGAGTAGTGAAATTTTTAGAGTTGAGAATTATTTCGGCGACGAATTATATGTAACTTGCATTTATATTTGTGTAATCCGCTATGCGTGTACGTAGGAAGGCAACCTGTTCCGATGTTTGAAATTTTATCAGTTCACGTATGTAGGTACGTATTATTTTATTTGTCGTAGTGACGATGTAGTGCGCTTGTATTATTAGACATTTTGAAATAATTTTTTAAATCTTGATCCCTTGTTGTTGTTATCAATATTTTAGTATATCGCGAATTATTAAACAATGATCGTCAAAGTCAGTCGATTTACGACTTTTCAAAGATAATTTAGGTGTTTTGTTGTTTCCTATATTTATGGATTTGAAATGTACTTAAGCAGTTTGATATCGTTATTTAAAAATTCGAGTAACAGTGTAACATAGGATCGAGATTAAATGCGTTTTCGCGGTGCAGTAATGAGTGAATAAGATACGTAGAGGGCGCCACCGCGCCCGTAATTTTGAAATCTCCGAGGGTTGTGGGAGGGTTTGCCTCATTATTTTTCCCCTATTTGTGTAAATAGTTACCTAATTTCGGTAAGATAGAAACCTTCTAATGTAAGTGTACGTATGGTATGCACGTCCCTTATCGTAATGAATATTATTAAGCCTGTGATATATAAGAAAATTTAGGAACTATGATTTAGTGATAACTTATAACTTTTGAGATAAATTTGTTTAGATTAACGCCGAATTCCCTATACCTCCACCGATGAAGTCCGCGAATCGTTTCGGTATCCGAGCGTTCTGTAGATTTAGTGACAAGCGACATCAAACTTTTAGGCAAACCACACATGAGTAGTTTTGATACACCACAACACACCCACACACACAAACGTAGAGCACCGCCCTGCTCGTACAAATAAAAGATTTGTAAAAAATTCGCGAGCACCACCAGTAGCGGGGGTTGTTTCGGCTTATACTATCGTGACCCAATATCATTGGCAGTAATACTTTATATATTTTGCATGTTAATATTGTGGTCTTGTGAAGTAGATTCCTAGTTTAACATTTATAAATTACTGTACATTTCTGCTAAGGAAACATGAGTGATAAATTGATTTGAATCTAATTGAATTTGAATTTGAATTCAATCAGATTACAACCAAACGATTAGTTACAAAATGAAGTAACATCTATCACTGCCATTTAAGAATTGACATAGAGGTTTTGTTTATAGATATAATATAGTAAAAATTGGGAACCATAACGCTACACTTGCTAGTGATGACTGGAAAGTCTCGAGATCAGCCGTCTGCAAATAATCTAAGATTTCTTCTCGGTATGTACCTAGTGATTAAGATATGGTATCACCCATATATGCTACAGCAGATTCCGTTGAATGCCTATTTATCAACCATTTCTACCCGAGGGCCGAGTACCCGTTGGTTCATGCGGCAGAAATAAATTATAATTTTTTTGAAAACAAATCTAGAGAAAATTCCCCACGAAATTTTTGTCTCCGTATTATAATATTTTTCTAAAGCAATAATATTTAAGGACCTCGGCAAAATTTGCTCACTTATGTAAGAATGTACGTATGCTTAGATTCGGCGTTGAGATAAGCCTAATCACGGGATACAAATATTTTCCTTATAGGTCAAAAAAACCGTTATGATTCGCCACTGATTCCTAAATAGAACGAAAATCAAATCATTATATTTTTCAAGAAGTATATCGATATATAAACTACTGAACTTATACATTTTTGTGATCGAAACTATATCAGGCTTTGTAGAGACTCCGTCTATCTTCGCGTACATAATTACTTAAATTAATATTTACCCGTATAATTAATATGAGATGATATTAATGTACTAATGTAGGCAGTGTTTTAGCAAATATTTCTGCATATTTTTGTACAAAACTTCAATCTTACGTCGGTCCTAGAATTGTAAGTACCCTTGCGATTGTTCGCGGATCATCCTCACTGGTACCTATTCGAAATTTCGATTCCATATCATAAATTTAAAATGCTACGTATGTAAGAGCTTGTATCATATTATTGTACTAACGGTCACGCACACGCGTGTACGTTATATTTATACATACATGTTGCAGTTGATTACAAATTTACAAAAACGAATTGCATTTTATAAAATTGTATAAGTAAATATTTTTTCTAGAGATTTATTATGAGGAACGCCATAAAATACTTCCGCTCTCGTCTAATAGCACTTTCATCACTTTAAACTTACGCAATTTATAGTTACTAGATCTTCCTTTCTTTAAAAACATTGGTGGCATTAGAATTTACGCTCAAAATTTTGCTATATAAGCTAAAAATACAAATATAATTCATATTACTAGATCCGGTATCATTATGATAAATTCAATATATTGCTGCGAAAAATCAAAATATCACATATTTCCTTTACACGGAATTATGGTATACAAGATAACACCCGATTTTGGTATACAAAATATCCCTAAAACAGCAACGGGGCTGTAGGTACGTAAAGATTAATAGATTACATCCGGATGGAGACTTTTAAAAAACATCAAATGCTCACCAATCGTATTTTAATAGAGTAATGCGATATTTATAATTAACTTTATAGGTGCTTCTAAAATTAATTTTAGTTCTGCAAATATTTATGAATACAATATAATATATTGTCAAACTCCTCTCATATCATATTGTATATACATGAATCGAATACATATAATAGTAAGAAATATCTGAGCTTCGTCGTTTATTGTAATAAATTATCTATTAACTAAGATTTGGTAGTTAAGTGACTTAGTGAGTAATCTATGGACGACCCACACCGGGAACGTCTTGCGCAATAATTTTAGCTAAATACATACTTAATGTCTGTACTAATCGAATAGCTCTGTACATTTCACATGTTACTATACTGTATAAGTTGAAATTCAAGTAGTTTTAAGATTTTATATAATAAACTATGAAATGTATCTTACAGTGTTCGTTTTATTTATGTACCGCCCTTCTGCTACTCAAGATATCAATATACGTCGTGTCGATGTAATAAACTGGATATTGTACGAGCTGTAGGTGGAGTGCGTCGACAACGTTGAAAATACACATCGGCAAGAGAAAGATGTTTAAAATAGTGTCAATTCATCAAGTCGCATACCGGGTTGACATTTTCGTCATAACAGTTCGGTGGGGGCACACCCTCGGGCGGGCGGCCGAGGGACTATAAAAAGTGAGGGCGCGTAATTATATAGTACCACTAAACTAATTTCACGATACATTGCCGACGAAATCTGTGCTTGGCACGGTCGGCCAATATGATTTCTCCTTCGCAACGAAACGCCTGATTACTGTTGTTACGTATTATTACGTATGAATTGCTAATACCGGTGCCGTGAACGAAATTACGAGCGATGTTAGCGCCGCCTCGTGCAGCTGACAGCGGCTTTTCGCTATTCGGTTCATATGTATTTCACATCACAAACCTCGCCGTATTGCAAATTAATTTTATTGCCACATTCACACGATTTCGCGCGATTTCTACGACTATTTCCCTCTCAATCTATTACAACGACTATTATGAAGAAAAAAAGAATTTTTGCACTTTAGTGAAGTAAACCGGGTGACATCAAAATATAATCTAATCAACTTTTAAATTTATCTTTAAATTTTTTTATCAAAAATAATGAATTGCACATGCAGCTTAATAAGGTCACCACTGAAACAGATATCGTTAAAACGACCGACGTCAAGACGCGCTACTCAGTAATCAAATCATCGAGTCACATATCAGGACCTTACAAATTGGTATCTACACTATAACACATCCTACACCATCAAAATACGCGCGCACGCCTCGACAACTCGAACTCCGTTCATTTTAGGTACGTACCGCTAAGGAAGACCAAATCAAAAGGGATGCGAACCACATATCCTTCAACACTGAAGCACAGGATATTGGCAGTAAGGAGGGTAGTGCAAGTACATATTATGTAAGATAATACATATAAGCGATGACGAGTGTAGCCGCGCGGTACATTGTGGTCGCGAACTGTTAAACAAGTCGCGAGTAGTTTGTCTCCGGAAGCGGCCCGAAGATTAGATTGCGGGTCGCATCATAAACTACCGCGGGAAGTTAAGCGATATTTCATATGTATCTACTCCGTATAAGATTGGAGTGTAATATACACATGTGTGTGCAGGACGTACGAGTTGTATACTCGCAGCGAAATTCAAGTTTACTTGTGTGAATTTGTGCGATACAGTTTAGTTAAATTGTTATGGAAGAAAAGTTGTTTAAGTGCCCACAGAACTTTGTAAAACAATCTATATAAGACAGAATGGAGTAATTGAGAGATTATAAAATAATGACAGACGCCGACAGAATAATGATAAAAAAAGGTTTGATGATGAACATTTCAGCGGAACATAACGTTAATAAATTAAGTTCACAAATAAATTTATTTCCACTTTCATACAGGTCTGCATCACACCACTTTTGATCTTACAAAAGTCTGTCTTGTACGCAAATGCTTTTTATTTTCAATGTTATCTTTAGAAAAATGTCGAAGATCAGGAATAAAATATATCTACACAACATTACTTCACAGTCCTAACTGAGCGATGCTGTCCATTGACATCTGCAACTGACTTCGAACGGCCCTCTAGCAATAGGAGTGTTAGTGTCAGTTAATCCAGTTAGTATTTGTTTTCACCGAAATTATTAATTAGTGTTTAATTGGTGACAAGACTGCAAAAATAGGAATTTTTAGTAACGTTATCCGGAGTAATCGTGACAATATAAATACAGTTAGTAACAGACTTGCCCTGTATGAAGCTAGCTAACCATTGACGCGTTATACATGTGGAGGGACACCCTGAAACTGACACACGCGCTATTAGGTATAGTACCAAGCCCATCGACCCCAACACACCTGGAATACTATACGTTCTAGAATTTTCCCGTAGCCACATGTATAACATTTGTAATGCCGATTTTAAACCGAATCTTGTGATATATCTACTTAAATAATATAATTTAGCGGTTGAACGGCAAAAATCCTGTGTGACAAATCTGGTGTTGGCAGTGGGGTGTGTAATGTTTCATTTTACGGTCCCGCGTGCGGCTGCGGACTTCATCTCCATTAAATAATTACTCACATCGAAAAACTAAGCCCTCGCTGTCCTCCAGTGAGGGGTCAGACGCTGGTGGTGTTTACGACTGTCTTAAGTTTCCCACTTACGCTCATCTTGCATCGTCGCTGTACTTTATTTTTTTTTAGAGGCACATAAATATCAAAAAGATTTTAAAAATCTGCGTTACCAAAATACATATTATATACTATTGTCACGCCTATTTTCCATAGGGGTAAACAGATTGGCTATCATCGCTTGCCTCTTCTACTCTCATTGCAGTACATGCGCATATATTGTAGCACCTTTGGACATGGTCTTTTCTAATACTAAAATATTAAGTCATGGTTATCCTCATAAACTCAAAGGCAAAGTAAATAATGCCGGATGTAGTTAGGTCTATATGTTACGGTTACGGATATGACTATATGTTTATGCAATAAAAGAAATAAACCAATGCAGTTAAAAATAAACCAATAGGTTTATCAGTTATTAGTTATTTATTAGTGCTCATTAGTTGACAGTCAATAGTTATAAAGCCTACAATATTCCTACTTGTTCCTAATTACTTCAGATACGACTTAAAAAACGCATATCATAAATAAACGTTTTGAATACCTTTTCGGACAAAATAGTTCAAGTTGAATCTTAGGATCTGAGGCAATCGTAAGAGTGGTAACATGATAAACCCGCCTCCCTAAAGAACAAACAAGAGTTGTCAGCGTGGCGGAGACTGCAGCGCGGTCAGGTCAGGCGTGTAATCCTTTATTACCGCGGCGGGACGCTCTCATAAGCGCATTACCCGAATTAACAATTAGTCATGCCTACGTCTGGCCGAAGTTTGCACAAATTTACATAACAATAAAGCCCTCTTTACTCGGCTTCGACCGCTGCGGTGGTGATTTTTAAAATTAATTGGATCGCGAACCTTGCCAAATTCAGACAACCCTCCGTTTTGGTACATCACATTTCAGCCCACGATACACGCCGACATTGAAAAGTTTGTTTAATGTAAAGAAAGCACGTACAAACAAATTTTATACCAATCACTTGGTACATTTACAAAGTACCTACAGCTACGGAAGAGTTATTATTAGGACGCTTGCAAAGGTTGGTCAAATACCAAAACACTGTCACTGTTATGTAAATTATTACCTCGTCACGCCAGCTCCTTTATGAGGCAGACAGAGAGCACATAGTGCTCAGCATCTGTAGCCTTACAGACCTGACGTTCTTCTATGCACATTTACCAATACACTTTATAATCAAAACGAATACCATTAGATACTAAAATATACTACACAGAACGTAAAACTTCTCCAGCTTCCTAATGTATTGCCACTGAATCACTATAAATATTTACAATGAATCTCAAATAGCACCAATGTCTGAAGCAACTTTCTAACAGGTACTTCGATACTGTAGAACAAATTACTTATGCGAAGATGTAAGAAAGCAAAAATTCTTTTACACCTGTATACATCCAGGTCCAGGATGCCAGGTCCAAGCTATACCATTATATGTGGCTGGTAATGAAATGACTGCCACATGTTTTTTCGTTACTTACAATGTTGTTAGGTTTACAAATGTTATTTTGAAGTCACGCCAGGTCCCTTACAAATTGAACACAGGTCACCGAGTGTCAAATATCTCTACCCTTACAGAGTTTCGAGACTTACTGCGGAAAGAACGAAAATAGAAAGAACGACAAAACAGGTACACAATGCGAGGAAATAAAATCGATACCAAATGGAAATTCTGTTGGAATTTTTAACTCAACCGGAGTTTAATGGGCTGGTAGATTTATCCCGCTCATATAATGAAATAATGTGATGTTCTGCGTTGATCGATTGAGCGCGCGAGGCACCCTTCCCGGGTTGATGGGATGGCGTTATTATTTCAACACGTTACTCCGTGCACTGCGTGCTATCATTTTGCCATCGGGTCCGCCATTAAAACGGTGGGGCGCTCGTCGAAACAAAATGTACATATCGAATGGTATGGACCATTTCATGTGTTAGAATATGTTCATATTGTATATTTATGAATAAAATGCTACTATCTGAACTAGTCCGTTCGTCGAGTGGTTAGTGAAGCTGATTGCTGATCAAGTAAAAGAGCCGGGTTACTTTTGACTGTTTTTGCTCGGCCTTGAATCAAACAAAATACGGCTGACCTTATATCAAGTTTTATTTACCTGTCGTACAAATATATGTATGTGGCATGTCTGGTCTAATTTATATATTATATTACAAACTTTTAATGTTTTGGAAAAATCTCATAACTCGTTTTATCACAAATGGTACCTATTTCTGACTTATGTATATTTATATACTCTGTTATGGATACAGTTGCCATCATTACTACAGTAACTTCGCACAACAACATATTTAGTTTCCCGAAAGTAAAAGTAACATGTCAGTATCATAGTATAAATTAATTAATATTTATAGACGCTATGGCAGTGTTGAAACAACCGCTCTCCTAATCGCTTTTAATTAGACAAACATTGAATTATTCATAATCGAATAGTATACTATAAAGGTTTTTTTCATGCGCCTTCAATATTATAAAAGATACGATCCATATCTCTATATTCTTTCCAAATAAAAGTTCATTAAAATTGGTTCATCTTTGCGGTCTTTATTCACAGAGAATAAATTAAAGTTAAAACATCTTTTGTTTTGAAAACGAGTTACACTGTTGATCAATTATTTATTTTGATCACCTATCCTTACAGTAAAGCCTTAATCATCGAGTTTTAAAGAATCTGTCTGCTAAACATCCCAAATTTTATTCAATAATTACGAAAATGAATAGAAACCAATTCTCATTGTTATTGTTATGTAGAAATCCACATCTATAGTTACAGATATACGAATCAGTGAAGCGTCGAGGAGAGTTCTATCGCCGCGTCGCGCCCACCATTCAAATGGGCAGCGATAAAAGCTCAAAACCAAATCACGGACCAAATGAACAAGAACAATGTAGGGCTTAAATTGTAGCATTGTGCACGAACAACGAACCGGCGACACGTCACGAAGAATAGAGTCATTTGCCTCTAACAACATTAACAACGCCGTGACCCTCATAGCATCAGTTTTTGTTTGTTAATCTACAGAAAGGGCGTAACTCATTTTGTCAACTCGTAATTTAATTTCACTTGAACCCCAATCTAGTTCGGTGCGAGCGCCCCGCGCTGCAGGCGCCGGACACGGCCATCGTAATTTATTCACTTAATTTATTGTCCGCTTATATGTAACATTTATATTCGACAAAACAGCACTGAGCAAGCTCATTTCCAGCTCTATTATCAATTATACCCACTGTGTCAGAAACTTGCAATTCCCATTTCTAATATCTACATAAATTTCCTATTTCACAAAGCCATGCAATATTAAAGTCCCCAACATTGCATGAAAACTCTCTCGTTCTTTGCCAAAAACATCCCAATAAGATTTGGGTACAAGGTGACGGTAGGTAGTCGTTCAGAAATGCTTAAAATGCAATTTTATAAGACTATTTTATTTATGGCCCCCAAAAAATGTAAAATGCACGTTTTATTGCCGGGCTTTATAAAAATGCGAAGAACAAACAATATCCCTGTTATCCCGAGATGGGGGATGTCGAACTGTGTTTGTCCGATTACGCAACACGGTAGGGATTACTTCTAACCTGTACGAAAAGAGGCGCAGGTAAAATCTTAAAATACTATCAAACCCTCACATATAAAGAATAATA
>DWME01005929.1:0-14276 GCA_018244795.1 Parelbella ahira ahira | reverse complement strand
CCTGTAATCCCCGAAGGTACTATACCCCCACGTTTCACCAGTTACGTTTAAGTCCCATTGAATAGGTGGTCAGCCTATTGCCATACAACGGTCTGTGATCCAGACTCCGAGTCACTACTAGAAATTTTAATTAGAAAAATCCAATAGTATCCGACGCGGAATTTGAACCCAGGATCTTCCGATCGGCAGTCGCGCTTGCAACAGCTCGACATGCATTTGCATTTGCATGGAGCATGCTCGAGGGCGGAGCGACCGCCACCTTCTTCTTCGCCTTAAAAAGTTCTGTTCAAGTCATATCTTTGTTTCATGCTTCTCAGTTCATTATTTCATAATACGTCCCACTTACTTGCCACTCGCTACATTTACACCTCAAACAAATACTCTTAAAACTCATCGACCGTCACCTTATATTCCGCAATGGACGCAAAAAATGAAAGTCAAATTTAGACAATAGCAATTTGCCTTCCTGTCCAACAACCGTTACAATTAAACGAATAGCAAAACTCTACATCCACGCCTTGACCGGTCCATCACTAAGCCGCGCTCTAATGAGACCTCTTGTGGCGTCACACTACACTGAAACCGGGACATCACGTATTCATGAGCGCGGTCTGCGGCAACACACCTTGCGACCCGCACACCACTCACATGTGTGCTCAGTTAGCTTTATGAATATACCACCTTTTTATTTTGTGTACATTATTGTTTTTAAACTAAGCCGGTCGCGATAGTTTAATGTGCATACACTATCACATGCACCGTAGAGGTCTGACGGACACCTGGTCGGGCCGCTTTACGTTCAGTGTTAGTAGGTATTGCAACTTTTTTGCAATAGAATAGTTTATTGGTATACACGTGACTGATGTTACACGATTTTACGTCCCCTTATTCTGATAACAATAATATGAGAGTAGAATGCAAATATGGTTATAAAGAAGTGATGTAACGTGACACGATCTGATTGACTTTGTTTTCCTGTGAATATTGCTATTTCAATATTTTTGAAACCGTTTTGCAACTATTTAACTGATAAATTTTTATAGACATGATTATATTATATGTACAGGCTTAATACACGTATGTTACAAAAAAAACTGTGTTAAGCCTGCACATAATATAATCATATTTTATAGCTGTTGTACGATAGAGAAACGATGTAGATTCTGTGCCTTACGGTTTCCTATGTCGTTACCCGAGTCATTCAAAATACTACCATTTTCACTGGTATATGACCTTGAGAATATCAAAACGTTAGATACTACCGCTTCGGGGACTACAGGCGTAATGTTACGTTTAGATACTGTTGATACGATCATTTGTATCATCCAACCACCAAATCCATAAATCGTTCGTGAACGCAAAGAACGTTGTGTGCTCAGCTTGGCGGAGATACGTTATTTTCATACATTAGACCTGCCACCGCCGTGCTGGCCTTCAAGAAGCTGTCGCATAATATACTTTCTATATTTATATGAGGGTAGGAAGGGTGACGATTGCCTGTAATGCAACCTCTATCATTCTTCATGTTTATATCCCTGTAGAACACTATCTAGATTATCTGCAGACCTTACGTTAGATCACAATCACCCGGGTTACATTAAAATATAAAGATGTAACTTAAAAATGTGTATACGTTAATGTACAATAATTATTAAAAAAAATTAAACCGAATGAGTGCATAGGACTTTAATCTATACACCTATAGTAAATCTCTTAGTAGAGATACATTTTAAAATGGATTTGAAAAAGGTAGCAACATGTTTAAAATTTGACTCTGTTCTAAATTTGGCATTGTTGATGAGAAATTTCGAATAAGTACTTTGAATCACAAATAAATCCAATAGAATAAAAACACACATTGAAGGTGCGTTTCATTAAATTTTGTTCTTTGTCTTTATCAACTAGAGAAATAGAAGTACTTAAGTCACACAGTGAAAAACTTACCTTTAGGAAAGGGATAAACGAGCGGAGCAATATATTGATAGGCTTTTAACGCCGTTCAGAAATTGCGTTACACGACTGTTTCCGCTCGAAGCTGGCGGGAAGAACAAAACATGTGTGTTCATTAGCTATGTTTAACGTAACATCATTTGTTTCTTGTCGTGTGTCCTCTGCATTTCCGACTTCCTGCTAAGGTTAGTTCAGTGTGCGATGCGTACGCAGGCTGCGTGCTAGGCGTGTGTGACGTTCACGGCGCGACGGCTGCTGCTTGCATCGGCGTATTCCAATTTAGCAAAGATGTTACAATGGCTATCTCAAATGTACGAAACATTTTACCAGCTGCACTCAAATCTGCTGGAAATGCATGACAGGTTTGGTGCGCTACGTTTTCAGTGTTGTCACCTATACGTTATCCACAAATTAATTACCTACGTTTATGATTACTTCTTACGTATGGATACTGTTTTAGACTCAGACGCTGCATGAATATTTGTGTTTTTCACGCAAATAGGAATATATTCTGGCAATCAAACCCACGGTCCTCGGCTCAGCAGTCGGGTGTTTGGCCATAAACCCCTTCTAAAAATAAAGTTAAACAATTTATCCATTTATTGATCGGACTTTTTTTTTATTTTATTTCTTTTTTTTTTTAACTGCAAAGATTGCGAAAGGCATGACAGTAACTATTAAATCTTCCAACATAAATCATGTAGGCGGTCTAGGGACAGAGGTTGTAGTAGGTAACACTTTCTCTTTGACTCTTATGTGTCCAAACAGGATATGTCTGCTGTAAGCTTCTGAGGAAATAAATGTCTCGCACACTATTTGATGTGACAGCATCAGCTCGAAGTTAGCATGTTTTCAAAATATCTTTTAATTAATAGTAGGTACACAAAATGTCTATTTAAACGAACCTACGAAAGTTAGTAGCACCTTTTCATAATTATCAAACTCCTGGACAGATTTTCATAAATGATATCTAGTAACCATCTCGACCATGTCAACTTGCAACATGAAAAAAAACAGTATCGAAACCTTTAGGGGTTACGACGCCACGGACTGACATAAACACGTAGACACGTCAAACTTATAACAACCCCGTTTTTGCGTAGCTTAATAAATAATAATATAATAGAAATGAAAATGTTTAGCAAATCGATTGAATGGACATGTGATGTGATCTCGAGCAGCGCGTATGGTAAGACAAACCTGGGATCAGTCACTAGTGGCACAGTCTCGGGGTACGTTATATAGTATCAGTTGGCTAGGATTCGTAACTTGGGAAACGTATTTCCGTGCTAAGTACTACAAGGATTCGTGTTTGAACGTTCAAGAACGTCCCGCTGCAGTGCCACGTGCATATGTCACTGCGTTCGCGGTGCTCGCGGTATCGTCGGGACGGCTCGCACTTCCCAGATGCACTTTAAACGACTTCAATGGAACGTTCGACCCGTTTCTAGAACGTACCTCCCCGCAGGCCCCCTCCCTCCTTGCGCCACTCCCCGTAGCCGTGCAAAAAACCTCAGCAGTACTTCGTAGAAGCGCGTCGCCGAGACGGCCTCCGACGGACGACCGAGTAGATAAATCAGCGGAGTGAAGAGCCACCTTAATTAAATCCTGCGTTAATTGCGGAATAGAGTCTCCAGCCGCCACCCCGCCCCTACCGCTCCCCGCCGCTCAATTATATTCCATGTTCTTGTGCCTGTTCACTGAGCCGAACTCGCTAACTTCATTTAACTACCTATTGTAGCTTTATGGAGGAGATTCTATGGATTTATTAAGTGATACTATGTCACAGTGGCACAGTCGATGTACTCGGATGTTGTTGGCAGTGTTTACAGATCGCGAAGGCGTGCGACGATGATGGCGAGAGACGCCGTCGCACGACCGGTTCCCTGGGAGCGGCTCACTACCAAAAAGTGGGGTGAATTGTGGATTCACGGCCAGACTAAGTCCCGGGACATAGTTTCGCGGCCGCGTTTAGATGGGAAAAACGGAGGCCATTACTTAAAGGACTGCTAAAAGGAGCCGCAGCGCAAAAAGTCATAACGCTCGCATTCGGGGCTCGGAGCCGCGAGCGGCGCGCGCGCAAAAACCGCCCCCTAATGCCTCACTACTGATGACGGCGACTTTGCCGGTTCCGTGATAGAATTCACTGCGAATATACCACATTACATATATAAAAAATCCTTTAGCACATTTTTTCATACACCGACGTCAACCAATCCGTTTTTACTCAACAGCTGATACATACCTACTACTAATACAAATTATTAATTAATAATTATAGCGACAAAAGAATCCGCTACAATACGGGGCGCGAAGTCCGTCTGTGAGTCTACAAAGGTATAATGTCACATTGTCATTTTTCCTATCCTTAGACCCCTCTATACCACGAAGGTATCAGAATCGCCGAGTTATTTTTCACAATATGTTAACTTCCGCATGTCACAAGTCCATTGTGATATTGCTGTAGAGGGCTATTGAACAATTCTGTCCCGTACGCGTTTCACTGCCTTATGTTAAGCAATACAATGGCAAGACAACTCTTCTCGCATTGTGTAAGAAGAGTGCGCATGGTTAACTTGCCGGCAATTGGCTTTAAATTTCGTTGCAAGTAATCAATGCTCCATATTGGGACACAGTCATGTTCCGTTCACAGTTTGCATCAATTGTCAATATAATTGTATTAAACAAAGACGATCGATCAGCGTAGGTACCTACATATAGTTGGGAAGACAATCGAATTATAAAATACGTATAATGAAAGAATGTAGGAGCGCTAGAGCGCGGGGCGGCGGCGGCGCGGCTCCCACGGGCCGCATTCCGAGAAGTGCGCTCCTCTTATTGTGGCTCGCATCGTTCGGCGATAGGTTCCTCCTTTGATCTCTTATCTCGTCTCTTTATGGTGTCAACTCGTTGTGTACCTACTTAATAGTGGTGATTTTATTTTCGTTACAATCGGCCCCGCTCCTCCGTCGTCGCTTTTTCATCACTTATTTCACGATTCCTTCGAAGAGCCGGGGCCGGCTATCTATACATCTTCAAAAGAGGTGCGTTTTTGGAGGGATTTTAAAGAAAAAAAAATCATCTAACTCTTCGGTTTTTCTTCACTCATTGATCTTCCTGTAGCTAGACGTAGGATGCCGAGATGTATGGCATAGGGCAGATTATCCGCCCGGCGGCGGCGCGACGAAGCGCGCCACGAATCACAACATTCGCAACCAAATCATTCTACTAACAGTTTCGCTTGTCCGGAACTCATTAATAACTCATTTTGTTTTTTAAGTGGAATTATTATTTTGTATAATGTATTAATTTGTTTTTTTTGTTTGTGCATTAATTTTTTTACAAAACTTTATAACATTGTATGCATGCGCAGTTTATGAAGTTTTAGCCACACTTTCAGAGACATTATCAAAGTCACTAACCACTTGATCGATGGACCCCACAACTGCCTAGCAGTAACATATGAATTTATAAATAAAGTACATTGTATTGAAGAATCGTTCTGCTAGATGTACCTAAAAGTTGGGACAATATATCCGCCCTTCTCTGGTTGCACTGGTTCTTTATCCTAATACAGTTATCTTTGTGGTCGCATTTTTCTGAGATAAATTTCATTAATTAAGTTCTACACCTAATAAGCAAAGTACAAGATCAAATAAGAAAATGCTATATTATTAGTCCTTGATATACCGTCAACAGTGACCCACTTCCTACTCCAACTAAGTATTTCATTGTAAACACCCTTGTCGATGAAATACTTGAGCACCTTCCAGTCAAACTCAAAAATATAAGTTCGTAGGAAAACCTTGCTTCACCGTGGCACTGAGTAGCAAAGCACACTGATTTTTTAAAGCAATGGAATAGCGCTACCTATATACATCAGAATCAATGTCTTAAGGAAATGGGAAATAACTTGGTGTCTAGTTAGATCTCACTTCTTAACATAACTCCACTCCGAAAAATTGGGTAGTGAAGTGTGGCACACTCCTGTGTTTTACCAGTTCCGTAACCCGTCCCGCCAAGGAATAGAGGGTTCACTATTAGGTTCACCTATTGCCGTATACCGGACATAAATCGAAACTCCGAACCACTATGATGAGAAAAATCTTCAACAAATCCAATAGTATTCGGCCCGGGAATGGAACCCAGGACTGTCGATCCCCAGACGTGCTTGCAACTATACATACGACCAACGTGGCTGTCCGTTCGTGACACTGTTACCCAAATACTAGATATTGTGCAAGCTTTTCGTAATAAACGGATTTGGCCTTCTTTCACATTTAAGTTTTTCGTGCGATGTCAATATTTTTGTCAAGTACGCCTGTAATAATTTAAAAGTGACGTTGAATATCTTGTAACTGCTTAAGCTACATCTGAAGTTGAAAAATAGAAAGTTAATGTTTATAGGCTAATGTTTCAACTGCTGCTCTATGTAACCGCTTAAGTAACCAACAGACAATAACTAAGTAAGCAGATGTTAGCATAAATGTTTAATAAAAAGCTTCTACCTTTTACAACCTACAATGATTTAACGATTCAAATAGAAGAAAACGTAGAGTTGATAAAAATTGTTTGTGGGAAACTTCAGTCGATATTTAAACTAGCAAGAATCGTAATATAGGTAGGATATGAAAGGATATGAAAGACATCTGAGTCACATGGGATCTCGGAGCGTACAGTGTAAAAGAAACCGCAGATAGATAATTTGCAGTACCAATAGACATCATATTTTTGGTTACTTTTACACGTGGTGTTATTGTGTTGGTTTCGGCGCTGCGCTGTGCCGTGTAGAAAGACGAGCTGTGTTCAATTATTTTATACATATTTCTGTTATCTGCTAAACCTTGCAACCAAATAACATGCTATAAAAGAAAAAAATTGTCTTCCTGAAATTGCCTCTAAAATAAAATTACTTTAGTTCGTAGCTATTAATATGCCATCACTATAAATAATGCTTGTGAATTACCTTTTAATTTTTATTAAACTTGTCTTACTGTGGCTTATCTTTAGTAGATAGGTAGATATATGGCGCCGCGGCCTTTTTTTTCACCAAAAACTAATCATTTTGTTGTACATTGTTTTTACCTATGTATGACTTACGTATTGCAATGATAGCCTAGTGGCTTAGAATTCAGCCTCTCACTTCGGGGGTCCTGGGTTCAAATCCGTGGTTATTATAAAATGTGCGTTTTAAGATTAAGTATTACTTGCTAAGAGTGAAGGAAAACATCGTGAGGGAACCTGCATACTTTAGAGTTTATGAAATAAAATTATCGTTGTGTTCCAACTGTAAAAAAAGAAAAAGGCCGTAATGAACGTACTACCATTCCTCCAGCGCAAGCATATAAAGCATATCGATAGCGCTTTTTTTCTAACTTACCTACTTTAAAAATGTCAATAGTTTAGGTCATCTAACATTTGTAGCAACCTTGGTCTATAGGATTAATTAAGATCCTGACTAAAATAAATAAATAGAATTTTTGCAACATGACTGAGGCTTTAGAGATTAGCGAAAATAAATATGCACAATCCACTTCATTATATTAATATAGATTTTTGATGTTTCCCTATCTACAGGTCAAATAATTGATTAAACTAATATATTAACTTAACTTCCTATGTCACCTGCAAGTTTTAATATTGCTGCCTATAAGATTAAATATTTTTATGAATTAGGCATAACAGTTGTCATCTTCGTATGTCTTTATAACGGGAATTGCTGTTTCGTTGCTGAAATGTGAGATTTGGTTATTAAATTTAAAAGATGATCTTACCCGATACGAAAAATTGTAAGTGTGTACATATATAATGTCGATTATATTATAGGTGGGTTGACAGTGGTTCCATTTGAGTCGGTAAAATACATAAGTCAAATATGTCGGATCCCTTGTGAGACACGTACCTACCTAGTGCTGGTAGTGATTAGGTTAGCAACGGGGCGTCGCTGAAGTGTGTTTTGTGCACGCAGAGGGCGTGCCGATGGCGTCGCGCAACCTGCCGGCGTCGTTCTTCAACGCGGCGGCGAGCGGCGCGTGCGCGCTGGAGCTGTACGAGTACGACCCGTGGCACCAGCACTACGGCGGCTACTCGCGCGCCGCCGAGTACGCCAACATGGCCGGCTACCCGCCACTGCTGCTGGGCCGCTCCTCGCTGCACGCGCAGTACAAGCCCGTGGACTGGCCGGCGCACCACGCACACCACGCGCATCACGCGCACCACGCGCAGCTCGACCCCGCCTGCGCGCCCTACTCCTACCCCGCGCCGCCAGGTAACGCCGCACTTCTCTTTGCACTTCTTATTTAACCATCACATTGTACAGGTTTGTTCCGCACGGCGAGTAGGTACGTAGACACTGTTGGTAGGTACATAGAATAGACAAAAGACAGAACAATAACGGTCTCGATTTCAAACCTAACTAGGTGGCAAAATCGAAAAAGAATTTAAGTTATTGCAAAACGGAGCGAAGTGTCTCGCGGCGTGTCAGTAATGGATAGAATGTGGTCTAGTACTGGCCAGCGCGGCGCGGCCGCGGGACACGAATCACGCCCGATGCGTTCATCCGTAGCAATAAACATGGATATATTCTAATTAAGTAACCATTTATTTATTATTACATACAGACCGCTCATTTCAATACGATTCTATACCGTTCACAATAATATTCTTTAATATTTTTGTGCACTATCTTGTATCTCGAATGATTGCGAACTAGAGCATCGCTCCGTCCGTTCCGAGAGTATTTTTACAGCCCGACGATTAAGATTACACAAAAATGACTCTTTGACATATTTCTCAGCTAATCAAAGCTCAATCTTCCTCACGATTGTAGGGAGGTACTAATAATGAGGCGGGGTAGGGTATGCTTAAATATTGCCTACTTACAAAGAAAAACATCTACGTTCAGTGAACGTCACTAAACAATTTTTAGTTATAGCTTAAAAATTTAATTGTTCGGTAATAATTCCGGCGACGATGAAATTTGATTAACTCAATTTGAAGTCATCATTTTAATTAATTAAATATTTTTATATCCAAAAGGGTAGAATGTAGTAAAGGCGTTTTGTAATTTTGTGCTGATCGTCTAAACTACCCTATATGCAGAAATAATGTCATTTGTGTTTGAATTTATTGTGTAGGTAAGTGTAAAGATTTAATTATTTACATTTTAATTAAAACGGAGATACCATTTATATTAATTAATAATAAAACATAGGAATAACAATTTAAGATACCTATTAAAAAAAAACAATTTCAACAAGAATAAATTTAATGCACATGAAAGATATTTCTTTCGCAACAACTCATACAGAAAAAAATTGCTGTTCATCCGCAAACAGAAATGACAATTAGACTTTTTTTCCAGACGAGCATTGACCTCAGTGAGAGTTGTAGCGAGGTTTTCTTTGCGCAGAATCATCAATAGTGTCGCTGTATGAACGCTTCTTTATTAGTTCTGACTTTATGTACAAAATAATGAATACGTATTCTTTTTTCGACTTAAGGTAAAACGCAGTTAAATGTTCTATCAGCGTTGTCTCCTCGAGGCAAGCAGAGGCACGCCTCTGTACCTACAACAGTTAGTAGGTACCTACCTACATTCCCATGTTTCACCAGTTACGTTATTCTTACCACCATGGAATAGGTGATGAACTAGTAACACACTGAAAACAAATAATGGATTAAGTGCCAGCTACAAGTCTAACGTTCACTTTTTATAATAAATATTGCATAGGTAGGTACCTACACGAGTAGTCTAAAGCGGCCCAACTTAGCTAGGTTTTTAAAGCCAGGGCCCTGCGTGTAGCCGCGAAATATTCATGTTTCTGCCACAATAGTTAAAGACCTTGGAAATAAAAACATTTGGGAATCCGCCAGGTTCTATATGTTGTAATTGATTATTGGTGATTGGTGTTTATGCTATATTAATGCATAACAACAGTAGATACAGCGCTTAGTATCTACAACATGAGAAAACATTGACATTGAGAAATCTTTTGACATCTATTTTTATAATTACCCTACCATATTTTGTGCAATCATTACTAAGATCATTTTATACCTATAGATAGGTATAGGTATGTATCATTCTCTACCCATACATAGGTATATCATTGTGATCACGATGGTTCCAGCCGTATGTGAGTTATAGAAGGACATAAACAGATTGATATGTAGATAACAATTTAAACAATAGGTAAATAAGGAATTCCGGTCAATGATTCATAAAACGATTACCCATCATCATTAAATGCGACAAAAAATTAAGAGGTATGAAGAGCAAGCTCACAGCATATTTCCGTCCTGCTCTCGCTCTAGGACGAGTACACCGGTTATTATTATTTGTACCTACGACTGGTGCGTGTTCTAACATTACTCGCATGCAACAACGCCGCGAGCCCTCGTGTTTCACTTTCTCCTTACACCTATGTTATTTTTTGATGCCTATGTACGTAACAGCGTATTAAATTTTGATAATATTATTAGTTCCATTAATTCCATGTTGTCAACTTTTACCACAGCGTAAATAAGAACGAAGGCCGTTAGCGCGTCGCCAGCGGCCGGTGGGCGGCGGCCGCGCGGCGACGCGCGATTAAAGAGCACAATAAATTACCGCACTTACACAAACATGTTCCGCGGCGAGCGCGCCGCTGCGGAAGCTCGACAACGTGTATTTTAATTTTCAAAGAGATTCCGTCGACGCAGATATTTTAATTGTGATGATTTAAGATCTTTATTCAAGTGACAAAACGAAGCGAGAATGCTTTGAGCCGCGGGGCCGGCTTGATCCGAGCGCGGTGAGGCATTCCCGGCTCCAGAGAAGTTGGTGGAAATTATTACGCACGAATACTTAACGGCATAATATTTTCGCTCAACAAAACGTGCAGTTCCTTTGAGCCCGTCGAATGTGATGCTGCTCCGTGCGCCCCTTGCCGCTGTGCAGGAACCGTTATTAATTAAACGATGTTCTCGTGTAACCGCCGCATCACTCTCGATACGAGTTAATTTCTCGCTGATCGTAAGCGCTGGTGGCGGCTACCTGAGCTCCCAGCGTACAGCGTAGGACAGATCTCCGACGGCGGAGGGCTGAGCTCGAGTTGCTAATAGTATAACCGAAAAATGAATTATTTCTTCCGTCGGATCGGCACTTCGCTAACTCGAACCGATTTAGCACAATGACAATTGTTACGGAATTCGCTTCCGAGAATCGCGCGATTCGTGTAACAATCCGCTTGTGATCTCGTTAGTGATGATATACAAATAAAATTCAGTCAATTCTATCGACGGGCGCGGCTCACTTTGAAGCGCAGTGCTCGCGGAGCGGCAAAAAGCTCGCGTGACAGGCAGCGCGCGGCGCTGCGCTAGGCGTAGGCCGACGGCGGCAAAAACGGCGGCCACTTGAAAGACGCGCAATGGCGGCTCCTTCTAATGACGCCGATTAAAATTAATTTGCGCGGCGAGGGGCGCTGCCAAATTAAATTCCTCACCCCCGCGCCCCTCGCCCCGCCGCCCGCCGCCTGATTGATGCCGCGGCGCACGATGGCCGCGGCCGAGGGCCCGCCGGAGGCCGTCAGTACGTATGTACATGCGCGCCGCTATGTAGGTCTAGCCTAATCGCCTACTGTAAAGCAGCTCCTACTTCTACCGTATTTCAGTAACTCATTAACAAGTGAGCTCGGTAAAATCTGGCGAAGGCGGTGATATCGCTTTAACGTAATTCTAAGAGCTAGACACTATTCAACTGTCTCACTAGAAATTTTCAATTCAAGTGGTACGAGTAGGTACCTACATTATTAAAGTTTCTTAGAAGTGTGCGCAATAACAGTGTTCAAAACGGTGATATCCGCCGAGCGAAGTTAAAGTTCTATTCTGCTCTTTCAATAAATACTAAAAGTGTTACCAGTACACCAGCTGGCGTGGCGCGACTGGGCGGCCGCGCGCACCGCCGCGGCCGGCGAGTAACGATGTCATTCCGCCGGCCGGTACAATGAATGAACAAATACTATGATTGCTACAATAATTTTTAAAACATTCCTGTATGACATGTAACAGGGAATGGTACGCGTAGTACGCACGTAAGTAGTAGGTACACATCTCATTGTAGGAGACATATGTTGATATAGGTACATATTCAAAGCTATCTTGTTGGACTGTCGTGCTATTAATTTTATTCGGTGGATCGAGCCGAATGCGCGCCTTCCGTTAGCAACGTCCTTAGCTGAGTACGTATTTTTGCTTGCACACCGTACGCAGCAGCGCCGGAACACTGGCCGAGAGCGCGCCACTCGGCGAGGCGGCGGCTCGGCCGGCGGCGCGCTCGCTCCACGCCTACCTACTACACTTGTATGTTGACATGTTATATCGCCTGTATATCGGCGACACAACGAGCTTCGGATACTTCACGGACCCCTGAACCCTCGCTATTTGGGGACAATTTCCTAGCAAAAGGTTTCAGGGCTGGAGTGTTTGTGTAGTGTGGTACTCGGCGCGGCACGCGAGGGGCGTCGCCGGCGAGTGCGGTGGCACTGCGGGACAGGGGGCGAGGGTGTGCGAGGGGGTGCGAGGGCCGGTTATTGACAAATACCGCGCGACATTAGCGTGCGACATCCATCACACTCCCCACATGCAGGGGCCGGGCTGGGAGCCGCTCTCATTTGACATTATTTGAATTTTTGTGATAAAAGTACATCGACATTGATTCTACGAATCCGTAACCGATGTAAGCACAGCTGCCGGTAACTCTATTTTATAGAAAAGGTTTAACGTTCAGTTCGTTTAAGAGCTTCAGAAGCTAAAGAGGCAGTGGACACAGCCTGGTGTCTGGTGCCGTGTTTATTTGGGTCTAAATGAATTAGAGTGAAGAGCAGCAGCCGACGCTGAAACAACGAGGGCCGAATAGTGCCGTTTTACATCTATGCCAGTAGGTACACTATGGTTAATTAACACAGGTGTCTGTTTTTTCCACATAACAGCACACTCCCACGTTTCACCAGTTACATTATAAGTCCCACGACTATTATTAGGAATTTCAATTTTCAAAACCCAATAATACTTTATCCTGGGGTTGAACCCAGATGCTCTTAGCAAAAGCGAGTTTTCGCGTTTGCAACCATTCGACCTTAGCGGCACTCCAACATTTTTGAACAAGTTTCCATGTAGATTTTTAAGTTGACCTTTATGTACATAGTAACTACATATTTAATTTAAAAGATCATTATTTATGAGTAGGTACTTACTACAGTTTGTAAATATTTTTTCTCTTATCTTATACCTACATATATGTACCTATACAAGAAGACAGAGCCTCGCGGACCGGCCCCGCACACTGCGAGCCGCTGGGCCTGGAACCAAGAACATGACAGTTTAGGTTCTCTGCACCATGTAAGCGAATACTGAGAAAAGATTTTTGGAAAGTCATCTTCTTAAGGCTTAAAAAGGGGCTTAAAAGTCGACACGAACTTTCTTAGGTTTGTGACTTGTGACATTTTACATTCACGCTCTTGGTTGACGATAATACAATATCCGTTTATTGGAGGGCGACATGAATGAAAAATGATGAAAATTTGTTGGAAGTCCGTGACGCCGAACGGATGTCTGAATTTATAAAATAATTTTAAACCAGAAGCGGGCAATGTAGATGAAGAGAGAAGAAACAGCGGCCCAAACACAAGCTTGTTTGACTGTTACTGAAGAAGAAGTTGTGCGCAAAATAACGTACCGGTGGTGCTGCTGGCACTGACCCGAAGAGGTAAGAGGTCTTCGACAGCAGTATACGATTACAGACAATGATGATGGTAAAAATAATAATAATTGGCAATGGCGATAATAATATTAGCGCCTAATAGTGACGGGAACCATCATAACAATTCGAATAAATATACTCTTTGTTAAAGTTAAACAGTAAAAGTTAGTTAAAGTGAATAATCTTTCAGCAATTGCTTAAAAGGAATAGTGGTCGTCGCACGTGGAGCAGGTAATACTTGGATAATCCAGAGGCAGAGCGTTCCACGGACGCGCGGCCCGGCTGCCAGACAACAGACAGCAGAGACCGCCAAATGGTCCGCGCCGCGCACACACTCGCGCACCACACGCACACAGGAAGGAGCATAGTCGGTTGAAAGACGCGCTCGCTCGCCTCGCTTCCCTTGTGACCAAATTCATCCTCTAAGGACAGACCGACAGATAAAACCTTAAAACAAGTGTTCGAGTTCCCGTGAGCCCTAAGCGTTTATTTATCAATCACAAACGATAACGTTTATTTTTCATGTACCGAGTAGTGAGGCGGCATGCTATGCTAATGAGGTGCTTGAGGTCGTCCACGCGCCCAC
>DWME01005928.1:0-14278 GCA_018244795.1 Parelbella ahira ahira | reverse complement strand
CGCGCCATGGATTTGAACCCAGGACCCCCGGAATGAGAGGCTGAATTCTTAACCACTAGGCTACCACTGCTTACAGCTTATTTTTGAATGATTAGGATAAAATATGCGAACTCAGCCTAACTTCCCACAGATCAAAAGTGTGTGTTGTGTGAATGCCAACCCTACCGTCTCACACATTAACGGCAAATAGTTTATCTTTTAATATTTACTTCTGGGCAGTTGTGTGAAATTTGACAACCCTACCTCCTCGTATAGTTCTTGACGCTGTAACTGTACGTCTCTTTAGCTCTATTTTAACTGTAAGTACACGCATGTAGTTTATGTTGCGTTGCAGTTAGTTTTACTTGCCGTTATTCTGGTTTAATTAATTTTTGTTTTTTATTGTAATTTTTTAAGTTTTGGTTAAGCAATACTGCAAGCAGACCATTTCAAAAAGTATAGAAAAATTTACTAAGAGACATTGTTTGGTAACCCATCGCCCTGGTGGCTCTAAGATGTTATTTTTATAATTTATTTTTATTCGGTTAAAATTACTAAGTACCCTTCAGTTATAATGGAAACAGGCAATCTGTGCTGGGCAACTGGTGAACTTTTTTTCGAAAGTGTAGTCAGTTTAGAACCTGCAAACATTTAGTCTTGTCAACCATATTGCTGTTTTATTTGTTTCTAAATATACCTAGGCCTGTCATGGTAGGGTCGTTACGTTTCTGTAATAGTTAAAAAATCATCTTTAGTCAAACCCAGAACAAAAGGGTGCACTGCCTTCCACCCTGCTATTTAAAATAAAAAATTCACTATAACTATTCACCCCCTTTAACCACATGCGTGTTTGTTTGCAATTTTCCATTCAAGGTTGTAATTAAAACCGACCCCAGTTTTATTTTTAAATTCTAAACGAACTCGCCCCATACTTCGCTAGTGAAGTGTTTAACAACGCTTGCTGTCACTTCAGATTATAGTTTCATATGTTACAATATAGAGCCGAAAGTTTCCTTTTGCTATTTAAGAAAATATAGTACGTGTCTCCATTGCATCATTAAATGTTCATAATACAATGCACAGACATACATACATATATATTATATCTTACTTTCGATAAAAGTAATAATAAAGTTTCCGTAACAGACGTGTGTGTAGAACAGCTATATTATGTAGAAAAATCACTTTGGATTTGTAAAACTCGGTGCCATCTACCTAGCCCCTAAATCTGGCGTGACGATATAATATTATAAGTTCTACTTGCACGCAATACTAAGAAAACTATAATTACCAGCAATCACATATAGCCGCTACTGGTCGCAGATATTTATAAACAATTTCCAATAAAATTCTAGGATTAGACCTATTAGTTTTAGCTAGAGCAGTTGATATTAGCTGCTAATAAGACCATTAGCCAGTTAGTACCTACATATGAGTAATTGAATTATAGGAAGAATACCTAGGTAAAATACTAAAACAACAAGTCCGACTGCTGTTACTGTCACATCTGCTCTGGTACAGCGTGACAGGGTATGGTCAGATATTCCTCAATTTTAGGTAGCGACGTACATCCAGACTTGAAAACAGATGGTCTGATTTCCGATATTTTTCTAACAAACCTTTAATAGAAGAAAACATTTATGGATTCCATTAAAGCCATGTAAAAATGTCTTTTCGCTGCACGCACAGCTCATAAACCCTTGCACGAAAACTCTTTCGATTACCTCATAGAGATTTCACTGGTGACGTAACTCATGGGTATTCGCAATGAAGTTTATGGGCGAGTGTCGTGACTGCGTGACAGAGTCGCGTGCGGCACCACACTCACTTTGAATTACGTAAAATAAATGTATCTTTTTAAAGAATAATTGCGATAAATAGTTTGTTACACGAAAATGTTAAAAGCTAGCACTCTCTCTATAGTTCGTCTCTATATTAATGATTTAATTTAAATGGTTTTTTATTTGTCTTTTTATGTCTTTTCATTCGTATTAAAATATGGCAGTAGGCTCACCACCTACCTATTCCATGGGACTTAAACTTAACTGGTGATCCGTGGGAGTGTACTACACTCCTCTGCCTACCCCTCCAGGGATTACAGGCGTAATGTTACGTTTTTCATTTGTATTAAAATAGTGTAGTCAGAGTTCAAATAGTTCGTGAGAATAATGTATATTTCTACAAGAAAGCTAATGCGGGTTACATTTGATGTGAATAGTTTTTGTGTTGCAGAGTTATTATTTTTAATGCGTTGGGATATTAATCAATGTGCCAGAACAAGTTTATCATTTAATAGACAGATAAGACAAAATGAGTAACGTGAGATTAGATAATAATAATTATTATGTGGTTTAATATTAGCATGACTTGGAAAAGTAACGAAAGACTATTAACACTATGTTAACTGAGCGGTCACATACTTATTACTATGCGGTCATAGCAGGTTATGAATATGTCATTCCAACCTCAAATAGACTTGACATTCTACTTGATTCAGTCATAAATATATTACTACTCCTGACGTGTAAGTTAAGTGTCGAAGTATGTATTTACCTACATACATATGTATTAGTATGTATTTACCTAAATATATCTTTACCACAGACAGAATTACATATAGCTTCATCTCGGAAACCCAGACACTTCTAACACAGAGATTGCTTATCCATTCCATTCATACCGATTTTTTATGTAAGGTGTGAATCACCCCACTAACCCAAATATAATAAAGAGTAATTATATGCTTATTAGCATATTGTTCTGTTTTATTACAATGGAAATACCTAAAAAGCACCGTGACGTAAGTAAATAAACTTTTTGCCGCTTACGAGACACTTTATTGTGTGAAAATGCAAATTAATGTTAAGGTCAAATGATACATAGGTACTATTAAATGCTGTCATCGTGTGGGTGTAGTCAGACATTAACATGCAACTTTGGTTCTATTCTGTAATTAATATTGGAGTGACTTTAAAAGAATTCTTGTTACATGTAAACTAGGGTATTTTAAACATTTTTTTTTGTAGTCGACAACAGAACTAATATTTCTCTAATCAATATCTTTATTCTATTCACTTGCATTGATAGTATGTATATATCAATTATGTTTAAATTCGCAAGTCTGCTGCACTTCACGAAGACGTGTTATCGTTTGTATATCAATTTTATTAATGCTTATCTTGTATCTATATAACCTTTTAAAGTGTGCTCCATGTTACACGGCTTGCTCAAGTTCGTATAGGTCAAATAACTTATAAAATATTACCACATTAACATTTGCTAACAATTTAGATCAAACATGATAGGGATGCTTGTAATTATGTGCATTTATTATGTATTCTGCAATTATGTATATTCATTATGTATTTTACATGTTTAATGTGATTAATATTTTTAAAGAACAGCTAATGCGCGTGGACAGCACGTGAAACAACAATCTAAAGAGTTCTAGATCTATTTTTGAACGTGTTAGCGTGTCTGCCGTTTGTCAATATTTTTATGATGTTGATAGGTAATTGCATAAATTAATATCGTCCCTAGACCGGCACATATGTATATATACATATATGTAATATATCTGTATATGTAATTTGTAACACTTTCCTCATAGTTTATTTTCGTAGTGATGTACCTAATTGTATTCAGAAAAGTAATATTTCTCACGGTGATTATTATATGATTAGCCAAACTATTATGTTTTATTTATTAACAATGTTTTGCTATAAAATATGTTGTAACTACGTAACACGTAATAAAAAAATCACTCTAATATAAGTGCTATAACGAGGTTTCTCACAAAGTAGGCAGAAACTACCGAGTGCCAAATATCAGGTCTCAGTCTCAAGTCCATCAGTCTGTAGCTACAACGGTCATACCTTTTTAAAAGTAGGCAATAACGTTAAATTGTACTAATCAACTCTAATACAGGTATCATCCGAACCGCGCCTATCGCTAATGGCGTTGTTAATCAAACTAAGTAACTCCCACGCTGTATCTAACAGGCGTGGACTGGTTTAGTCAGAGGCTATTTGCTTTTTATTATGAAGTAATACGAGTTTATAAGTAATAATGTTTACTGAGTGCAGTAGTTTATACATTTTTGTATTTAATCTTCCAAACATTGACATGTAATTTTTTTTTTAATTTTTGCTTCATTTGTATAGTGTTAAACCTATGTGGACAGCATAGCGTCTCATTTTAGTGTGCCCTATTGTGACCCGTGAAAAATCTATAAAATATATTCGAATACTTTAGGAAACACGTAGATTTATACTGCTCCCTATGTTACTAAAACATCCTCGGTGGTTTGCCCCGGCGCTTTTGAAGGCACAATCGCGCACATCATTTTCCTCTTCGTATGACACCCCTTTCAGGTTCTTTATAAGAGAGTAGAGTGAAATGTGTTCTCCAATGCTTTGTGATGTTTATGAATGTCTAACTTACAAAGATAGTGCGTTTTTAAGATTAATTATCACCTTTAACGGTAAAGGAAAATGAAGTAACTCTGGAATGTTCTTTAAAATTCTGCAACTCATGTACAGTTGGCTAGCATGACCTAAAGAGAGAAGGAGACAGGAGATTCGTGTCCAAAGCTGGACAGCTAACAATTAAGCTGTTGGTCATGGAGATAATGAATAGAGAAATGATAACGATAAGTGGCAATTTATTTATTTAGTTTATGTGCTATTGGCACTTTTAATCAACTGACTCACACCTGCTGCTGCGTTTCAAATGGAACACGTTTGTAGGAAAGATGTTCATTGCCCTTTTGTCTTCTCTATTTCGTAATAATATTCGATAGACCCTACTACGGGATTCCTATAGTCAGTGTGCTGTTAATTAGTACTCTTGGATTGCTTATTTTTGGAATGTACGAGTCGGTAGAAAAATCAATGACTCTCATAATGGTTTCATGTGTTTATATATAGCTTCAATTCTCATCTGCGTTCGTGCAAAATCCATATTCTCAACACAGCAGTTTTAGGTTTCTGATGGGTACCAATTTATATTCGTCACAACGTTATTTGGAGGATCCATAAATAAAACAAAATTGCAGATATGTATAGCTTCCGTTAGTAGCCAAGACGTAGGCTGGCTTAACATATCAAATCCTGTACATTCTCCCACACATTGCACGATTTGCCCTTAATTGATGCTCTTGGCACAGTTGCGAAGAAATCACGGTCTTCGGTTAAGTCGTATTGAAATGGCCTATTTCTTTGACCAGCTTTGCGTTAACTGTCCTATCGTAATAATATTTAATATGGTGTATGACAATAGGCTTATCCACAACTCAATGGAAAATATAAGATAACAGGTGAAACGTGGCAGTATTATACTTCTCTCTCTCTATCTCTTCGGGGAAATACAAGCGTTACGTTACGTTATTTAACATCGGTCCACGTCGAAATCCTTTGAATATATTCATAGTAAAGGGCTACTTACAGGCAGATGGAGCAAAACGAAATACAACGTAAAGTTGTAATTACATATCTACGTTCACAAATAAAGCCCAAGTCTTTTAGGTATCTTATCGAGTTATCGATGTCTACAAATACATTTTTCAGTGAACACACAGCTTTCATAAGTATACTGTTTGTATGTGAGGAAATTATGCAATATCACGCCCCGCAGACCCTCAACAACGCATAAGTAATTCTGAAATAGAACGGGCTGTCTCAGGGATGATTTTGAATTCTATTGTTAAAAAACTATGTTACTGCTACTATGTTCGTGTTGCCACGCCTTTTTTTCTATTGTATTCCAAGCATTAAAGAAATTGAAGGCAAATTGACAGACACCCTGACAGACGGATAAATATTTTTAAACGCCGCTTTGGTTTTGGGTGATTTGCAAATCGATAACATGAGCTTAATTTTTTTTTTTTTCAAAATTACGGAAGGTAATCTTTCTTAACTTTTCACACCCAATTTACTGCTTCACAACGAGCACATCAACCACGGATATGTCTTAAGATAACACAATTACATTGATTATATCATCTGACGTCTACCATTGACAGCTGCTGGGATCTTGTACTAGAGTTCTATCCCACGTTTATAAATCGATAGTTAATAGGAAATACTGAAAAGTGAGATAGCAGTCCAATGTTCGTATGATGATTGAAACAAACCGTCAAATATAACTGCTTCCGGTTGAGAGAAGCTTTTCGGTAGATTCTAGTATATTTCCAATTTTTATAACCATTTCCAACTTCAACAAAGCGTGTAAAGCAAATGGTAATCATTTTGAAGCATCCAAAAAATTAAAAATGTAACAAAAACAGATAAAAATTTATCTGTTTTACGGGTTACCAGTAGCAAAAAATCCGAGCTGAATGCATCACGTTATCTAGTAAATCTGCAGGAATGGAATCCGAATTCGATAAATCATAGCACCCGCCTGTAACAGAATGCATTTAATCATTCGGCTAGACACACCGGCTCCGGCCGTCTGCGCGGCAAATCGATATCGCGTATGGAACACCGAAATGAGCAACTAGACGTTTTAAGCGCAGAAACAGATTGAAATGGTATGAAACAACGTTTAATGTGCAGATTTTCATGGCCTGATTAAGAGTTAAATGAATACATTACAAGAAAAGTTATATTCATACATTACATAGGCGGTGTAAGAATAGTTACTGTTGTACGTTTTTATACAGTTTAATTCGCATGTATTTCGACACACGCGCATGGTGCAATGACCTAAGCGTAAGTAGTTTTTGTGGTAAAATATTAATACCTTGTGTTCAAAATTTTACTGCTCCTCCTCATAAAAATACATTTGAATTTTGTATTTCGTTAGCTTTACTTGAGACAAAACTGCTATGGACTATCGCGTCGACATTTAAGGCATTAAAAACAATTTTATATGTAGGTATGTCTTTTTTCATTTTGGTCTTTTCTCGGTTCGGTTTCAATTATTTTTTTCATCTGTCTTAACTTGACAGAGTATTGAAAGCAGAGATTAGTAATATTCCTTCATTCTTCATTACTTGTCTCCGGTACTGTAAAATAGTAGGTCATAATGTTTTCCATTCTATAATATCTGTTATCTGTTATATTTAATAAAACGACTAGATATACGTAGGTATACCTAATTTAAACAATTATTGAGCCGGCTTAATTAAAAAGATACACATAAAACATGTAAACCAAATGTATACCTACATTTGATTATACACAACACCTAAAAAATTAAAACTAGATGGAATATTGCATTCATTTACTATAAGCCATCTTACATATACACCGCTACAATGTATAAATGAACAAGAATATAATTAAATCAGCACAAACGGACGTGCGAATTTCATGTTAAACTTAAAATTATGAATTATGATTATACATTTAATATCAAATGTATAATTCATAACAGCCAACTGAGATACGTGGAACGTAAAATTACAAGCTATAATTATAAAAATGATGATACACTACAATATCAACTGTATCATAATATAATTCATAACAACGAAATGTGATACAACGTGCATTTAATCATCCGGCTCGACGCACAGACGGCGCGCGGCTGTGACATGAAATCGATATCGACTGAGCAGTACCAAACGAGATTCGAGCTGTATCAGCTTGTATCGCGTAGCCAAGAGATGATCTGATAAATTGCGTCATTAACAACGCATGACAGAGACGGAAATATAAATAAATAGAGAGAAGTAATTTATTGATGTATGGTTTAAGATTAGTATTGCATATTTATATGATTTAGAATTGAGACAATAACCATTTAATAGTTCGTCATTTAAGGAGAGACTGAGAAGGAAATATAAATAAACAGAGACAGAGACAATTCATTTATTGATAATTAATTGCATTAGCGTTATTAAATATATATTTTTAATAGAGTTGACGTTTTTATTTTATTCTTCAGCTCTTTTATGACCACCCAGTGCTATGTCGCCTTTATTACCTTGTAGAATACTTTAGAGACATTAAGTCTGCCCTTTGTGTTATAGGATTCCGCGCGAGACAGTACTAGAACCCATTATATTTGAATTACCATTTAGTACGCAAGGACACAAAATAAAATACATATTTATGTACGTAAGACATTTATGTAACATCTGACTCCATATTGCGAAACAATAAAGGATAAACGAACAAAATATTATAATGGCGCTTACACCGGAAATCGTTAAAAATATTGTAGTAGTGGAAGAGTAGGTAACACACAAAAATAATATAGGACGCAGCTGATAACAATATATTTAAAAAATAATAATGAAACTGAAGAGACAGGCCGCTATAACACATTCGAAATTTCTATCTCATTTCAAATAACGAACGTTTTCCGCTACGCAAAACACTACAACCAATTTCTGGCCAGTTAATAATAACGGGACAAATATTTTTATTATTCCTCGTCAAATAAAAAAATAGAACGTGGTTAAGAACAATCTCGAAAGATATTTAGTGAACGTATAACATAACAGAGCAGAGGAACAATAGTGTTTACAAACAGGAAAACGTTGCGTAAGTATGTGCGCTCAGAATGCGAAACGACAGTACCTATGTGTGTGTAATGTAATAAAATGTGTGATCATATCACATGTTGTATGATGTTTGACAGAATTTAAAAAATGTACGTAACGATAAAGGTTTGGCTTGCTTCTTTGTGCTTTTTTTTTAAATTAATTATTACACAGGGACTATTACATAGGGGTTAAATATTAAATTCCTACACCCCGTAATATCGGTGACAGTGTATTTAACATTGATATTCGAATTGGTAACTTTTCATTCTGATCACTATTTTAGTCACGTAATAAAAACATTAATTCTTGTCTATTAGAAGCGTCTAGCTGGTGTGAGGATTGAATTTTATATTTTTGGACTAGAAAAATATCTATTCTCCATAAATGTTTTGTAATATAGTAATATCATCCAAAATAAAATAGACGGCCTCGTTGGTCGAGCGGTTGCAGGCGTGACCGTCGATCCGGAGGACCTGGGTTCAAATCCCGGGTCAGGTACTATTGGATTTTTCTAATTTAGAATTTTTAGTAGTGACTCGGAGTCTGAATCAGTGCCCGATGTATGGCAATAGGCGCACCACGTATTCCATGGGACTTAAAATGTAACTGGTGAAACGTGTGGGTGTAGTACACCCCTCTGCCTACCCCTTCGGGAATTACAGGGGTGATGTTACGTCATGCAAAATTGTGTTGTAGATGAAATTAATCTAAGTAGTTGGACGAAAGTAAAAGTTGATTTGATTGTGACGAAAATATCGAAAATAATGCTAAATGACACACAGTATATTAAGTTTAGAATGTATGCGATGAGTATCAAAAACAAAAAAATTAAAAAAATCGAGGGATAAATAGGTGGCTGTAGCAAAATTGGATGTCGATACCTATAAGATTAAAACCGCAAATCATCCAAACGAAATTCAGCAGGTAAATTTTTTTTAAACTCCGACGCTTTTAATAAAGAAACCTAACGAATTTTTATAATGAAGTCTGTTTCGAGAAAACTCTACCGCACAGTTTTTATCACCCATTAATTATAATTAAGCTTATCAGAAATTAAAATAAACATTCAATTTTATAACACATTGTACAAAACATTATTACACATTCTAAAATCGAAACGCTTCGAACGGACATGCATATCTCAAGTTAACAAGGAAACCGCGCCAAATTCAACAAATTCAAATTAGGAACAGACGCGCACCGTTTGCCGCACTGCGAATGCGCAACGCGCCGGAAGCAGCTAATGCGGTAACAAGCCGGCATCCGTCACCATAGACGGGTGGCTATTTGAAATTTGAATTTATAATCGTTGACTATTCGCAGACGACTATTAAAGCTTTTAAAACATTGCGATACATAATGGAATGGTGAGAACAACATAGAAGTAATAAAACATCATGTTTTTTCAAATGGGATCTACAAATACGCAAACACTACGTACGAGAATAAAAAGAGACTAGATATTCCAGTATAATACGATCCAGTACTTTAGCCTAGTAATAGACAGTTTGGTGTTGGTTTTAAAAATCTCACGAGTTTTTTTTTAAATATCATCTTTGTACAAAGGCGTAAAAATATATACCTAAATGAACAAAAACTGTTGCATAATTATTGTTTTTTCATTTTGGAGTAGTTTTTATCGCTATCCCCAACAATAAAAAAATTAAAAGGTTACACTATATATTTTTAATAATACTGAGATAATTAATACAAAAAAGAAAATAAATAGTCTTCTATACACCCTGATTAAGTGTTACTGTTAATATGACTTTGTCGTGGTTAATATGTCTGGCTGTAATGGTAAAGGAAAACAGTGAGGAAACCTGCACAGCGTACAGTTTTCCATGATGTTCCCCAAGCCGTGTAAAACCTGCCAATTCGGACTTGGCCTGCATGGTAGACTATTGCCCTAACCCTTTTGTTCTTTAAGATGACAAAGTTTAACATTGAAACAAAGAAAGGGTTGATGATGAAATGTTGGTATCGAAGTGTCCCAATGAGCCCCGTTCTCACACAAACATTCAACCCTAGGTTAATTAACGTACAATTAAAAATATGTGCGCCGTAAATCAAATTCCCGCATAACTTGTTGCGGGTTAATAGGATTCTATTGACCCTAATATCGCTACAGAAATATTTATCACACTTTTATTGACTAAATTGAATTGCTTCTTACGGCAAATAAATCACATCGATCAGAGTTATGTGAGTCAGCGAGATTCTATTAGCTCCTTTTATATTCACTAAACCTTTCCGGAATGTTTTTTTGCTACATTTTTTAAATGGAATGGAATGGAAGATTAAATTCTTTGGAAGTTCAAACTTTATTAACTTTAATAAAAAGAGTAAATTAAATATGGTAGCGGGTTAAAGAAATTTTTATTCTACTCTATCAGTTTTCGTAAGTATATGAATTTTAGTAGCCTGTATTATTTTGTATTTATTTTTCCAGGCAAGTGGGCAGAAACCTCATCATTCCAGGAGGAACTCGTACCATCGACGCCACTGGCAAGCTGGTGATGCCAGGCGGTATCGATCCCCACACTCACTTAGAGCTGGAGATGATGGGCGCGAAGGTGGTTGACGATTTCTACAAGGGCACTCGTGCCGCAGTCGCTGGCGGAACTACAACAATCAGTAAGTATATTATGTAATATATAGCTATACACGCCTCAACTGAACAACAAAAAAGTAAATTGAAGTCGTGTTAGAGTCAAAGTTTCTTGCATATTGCTAGCTGTAAAGAGTAAGGCGCTTCTTGGGTTAGCGAATGCAATAACAAAATTTCGGTCTGCAGAGAGTTAATACTCTCACAAACCAAGGAAAATAGGCCTTTCCAGATTTCCACTATATATGAAGATCAGTTTCCTTTGTGTCATATAATTAATAGCAATTCATTTATTACAGTTGACTTCGTTTTGCCACAAAAGGGCCAGTCGTTAATAGAAGCTTACAACTACTGGAGAGAAAAAGCTGATAATAAGGTAATATTTTTTAAAAACTGTGTTATCAAAATGTCGTCATTTTCTACCTTTCTAAACTAACCTTTATAAATCCCAATTCTGTACTTCAGATATGCCGTTTGCGTGCTTCGGGTTTGGTTATATTCGCATATATATACAAGTACACAATTTCTTTATACTCTTAATATGTTTTACACATTAAGGTAATCCGAAAATGTATTCGTAATAATTGGTGAACACGAAAGACTATTACTAATTTCTCCTGATCAAAACAAAAGCAAGCTAAAACGTTATCCGTTTTTGTTTAAGGTATGCTGTGACTACGGTCTCCACGTGGGCGTGACCTGGTGGTCGCCATCAGTGAAGAGGGATATGGAACAACTGGTCACCGAGCAGTACGGTGTCAACTCCTTCAAGATGTTCATGGCGTACCGTGATGCCTGGATGCTGGATGACTACCAGTTGTATCAAGCTATTGAACAATGCGCGCAGCTGAAGGCGTTACCACAGGTATAACTTGCATGGAATAATCTTATTTAGGGCATGACAAACAATAAATACAAGTAAATATGACACAAATATTGTTATTATCTTGCAAAATCAATATAAAAGATCCAATTGTATATAAAAACAAAATAGTTATAATTGTATAAAATAAAAAATAGGTCATTTGTGCGAAAAACATTGAATAGGATTTGCAGATGTTAGCTAATATCAAACAAATTCGTTTACCAACGTAGTCTTTTGTCCTAAAGAACATTTGTCGCTCTCTAAGGTGTTTTTCTGTGCTTAAATTTGTATTTTAAAAAGCAATATTTTAGGTGCATGCGGAAAACGGTGATATTATCGCAAGGAACACTGAGAAATTGCTGGCCGCCGGGGTCACCAGCCCCGAGGGTCATGAGCTGTCCCGCGATGAGGAAGTGGAAGGCGAAGCTGTGAACAGAGCCTGCGTTATCGCTAACCAGGTTTGATATCCGTCCAGGCCGTCTTATCATTCCATAGTTGGAAAGTTGGAACACGGGTCTCCTCTCAAAATGAGAAGATTAATTTCATAATTTTGAATGGATTTAGTTATTGCTCATTAACATACCATAGAGTATAGATCTTTATCTCGAAATAAACTACAGGTATTAAGAAATAATAAAGAATATTTAGCTTGATTTAATCTGTAGCATGCAACCATTATTTTAGGCTTGTTACACACGCAATGGCATCTAAAATTAAGGATTGAAACGTTTTGCATAGATAATCAAAAATGGATAGACTAAATAAAAAAAGAAAGCCGAACATTTAACTCATTGGTAGGTCTTACATTTAGGAAAGGATATATCGAACAATTGACTGATATCAGCTGATATCAATTGTATTAAGCTCAAAATTAAGTGAATTTCCATTGTTTCTAAGAATGCTCCCATATATGATAATGATAAACATTTTATGATAATATTTTTTTCTCATTCAAGGCTAACTCCCCGCTGTACATTGTGCACATGATGTCGAAGAGTGCCGTCCAGGCGTTGCGCATTGCACGCTCGCGACAGCGGCAGCCCATCTATGGAGAGACCCTGGCGGCCACCGTGGGCACTGACGGTGAGTGACGATTACAGCCACAGAGATGTGCATTACAGAATAACTTATTTCTATCTTAAAGCAAGATATTACTTAAGCCATTAAGTAAAGCAACCTATTACTTAAGCCATTAAGTAAAGCAACCTATTACTTAAGCCAATAAGTTGATATTTCCTACTGTTTACCTTATTTTGTTGATACAGATATATAAATAGACATGATCTAGAAGAATTATCTAAATTTATTATTAAGATTTGTATCTAGCCAAGAATCGTACCAGACCTTGTGTGAATTACACCACTGCAATCTACTAGATGCCAAAAGATTTTAATTGATTCATATAAATCTGTGCAAGATATAATATATCTTGGACCCTTGTATAAAATACTACTGTATTTTTATTAGAACCTGTATTAGAAGTTTGAACGTTAACCATCAACTGATTGGATTGTCAAAACGTGCTATAAATCTTTCATATGTAAATTCATATCTCACAAAAAGTGATAAATACCATCATGTACGGAATTATTTGAAAAAATTCTTTATATTACTCATATATGTATTATGTAGATTCGATATACTATTCTAATCTATAATATCTTTAGATCCCACTGGTCTAATGTGTATAATATTAATTTCTTTTTATTTCTTGTAATAAAGTGTCTACTAACGAAAATGTTCCAGGAACTCACTACAGAAATGCCTGTTTCCGCCACGCGGCCGCCCACGTGCTGTCCCCCCCGCTGCGGCCCGACCCGGACACTCCCCGCGCTATCATTGAAGCTTTGGCTGAGTATGCATTCTATATTTTTATGTATCTACATACATATCTACATACATTCTATGATTAATATGCATAACATTAACATACAGACAATTTAGATAGTCATAGAATGTCAGTCAGTCAGACATCTGCCTATCTCAGTCCGCTGCTGGAAATAGGCCTTCCATAATGAGCGCCATAGTGCCCTACCCTCGGCTCCACAAGTGATTAGTTCCCGTTCTTACAGTCCATGTTTAGTACTCTGAATAGAATACACCTGTAACATTAAAATACCTTACCATTAGTTATAACAGTATAAATGACTGGATAACATTATTCACCAAATATATAAATGTGTTACAGGTAGTAAGAATTTGATGAAATACATAATATACACACACATACATATTATGTACAACAAAGTCATCAAAGATCAGTGACAAAAATATCCAGCTCCTAGTCTATGTAACATCAACAGACTTGTGCGCTTGCTCTGTATATATA
>DWME01005927.1:0-14280 GCA_018244795.1 Parelbella ahira ahira | reverse complement strand
CTCTTACTCGTACTTTACCAAGTCATTGAGAAACATTAGTGCTTACATCAAGGCATCACATCAAAAGAATATTTTAAAATTTAAATCGCTCTGTTTTTTTTTGACATTTTTGTATATTAAGCCTCACTCACATAATTAAACGTGAACGTTATTAGTCACACGTTACGGCGTTTAAAAACTCCAAGGATAGTAGCTTCGAGAAAAAAACGACTCTACATCCGCTGTGGCAGTCTTATGCCTACAGTGACTAATATACTGACCTCCCTAATGCATTTTATCAATAC
Source organism: Parelbella ahira ahira (assembly GCA_018244795.1). Taxonomy (NCBI): domain Eukaryota; kingdom Metazoa; phylum Arthropoda; class Insecta; order Lepidoptera; family Hesperiidae; genus Parelbella; species Parelbella ahira. The sequence goes on along the minus strand of DWME01005927.1, from coordinate 13,996 downwards.
AATATGCAATTGTGTGAATTAAATAAATATTCTTTATTAAGTATATGTGCATTGAACGCTGCTTACGGTTAAATAACGATCATCATCACATCAGATTTTCACTGCTGAAGGACAAACGTTTCCCGAGGTGTGCCAGAACACCCGATCTTCCGCAGATCTCATCCAGACGCTACCACCGTCTTTTTATGATCATCGGGCCAACGGGTTATTGTATTATTGGATTATATCGTAAAATTTGAGCAATACTATAAATTAAGAAGTACTATTTATATATCTACAAAATTCAATCTTAACAAAACTATCCATTATAAAAAAATCCACTTAAACGCTGCTACTCATCGTTATTGCGATCGCTTTCTTACCCTTTCATGGGTTGTAAATGGGCGTAAATTAATAATAACGGCCATAGCAAATGCACTTTATAGTCATGCGTTAATAATGAAAAATACGTGTCAACTGGATATCGTTTTTCATCATTATCGATTTCACCCTATATAGTTTTATGGAGCCGTCTGTGGAAACTATAATGAATATTAATTGCTAATTATCAGTTCATAATCTACATTACTTAGACTGGAATGACAGTAAACATTGACCTTCCTTTCGTATTTTTCTGTCCGAAATATTTCCATTTAATATACGATTAAACATGTTATTGGACATTGTTTGGACTCGCTATAAATGGCAACGTACATCGTACACAATAACAGGATTATTTATCGATATCGAACAGCTGACCTCCTACCGGGATGTTTTTATTTTTTTATACACTGCCCGTGTACATCTTAAATATATTTGTCATGGACCTTTATGAAATTATTATTATACCGTCACACAAGGTTCCATGTATTTAATGGAGAGAAAATCGAGTGCCAAATATTATATATATGTACGAGTATGTAGTTCATCTGCCATCTGGTGACCTTAACACAGGATCTTTTCATCTTCAGTTTGGAAATATCACAAAATACGAGTATTATTATTAGTTGTTAGCCTAAATTATCATCTATTAACTAAATTGTTGGTGGAGTAGTTACAAGGGCGAATGTTGATCGAGAGGTCCTCAGTTCGATTCCATAGTTCGTTATTATTTTCATTCGTTCGTTATTTTTCTAACTCATGCTCTGTTTCTGGCTTTTGCTCTTGATCATAAAACTGCTTAACTTACACTTCTCTGACGTTCCCTTAAGGTAATACAGGCGTGAAGGTAAAAAAATATTATCATTATCTACTTTGTGCTTAATAAAGTGTATTGAGCGCTCGTGTCCGATATGTAACAGCTGATAGAGCCAAATTTAGCAACATTAGCAGCACCGATTATAATTGAGTAAGAGAATGCCTAGCGAAAACTGGTCTCACTATTGTAAGCTAGTTTCGCAGCCCGGTATTACGTGTGTCGTGTTCACGACTTGACTGCATACCTGTAACCAACCACAACGCTAATGAATTCAGTTGACAAAGTCAATCTTTATTGTAAGCGTCAAACTCTACGCATTCAGTTCGTGCGAATAGCTTCCAATATAAATAGAAAAACGCATTGTTTATGGTCAATAACATAAAGTGCATATGTCATTTAGCTTACGCGCCGTCGTCAATAAATTGCATCATCTGTTTAATATTCAAAGCCTTCGGGTCTTCGGAGAAGTTAGTAATAGTATCCGGCCAAGGGATTTTTATATAAGACTGTAACAATATGGTCATGCGAATTGTAGTTCTTAGATAAATATATGTGCTTTTATGTCGCTACAAAAGTGTAGTATTTTTTTCATATTAATGTTCGAGATAACTTCTATGTATTACTTACTTATTATTACTTATTAGCAATTGTATAATTCTTATTTTTAATACACCAGTTTTTATTTTTAAACGTTGCTGTATATTTTAAAGACCAAATTTTTTTTTTTTCAATAAATCGGTCTTAAATTTTAAAACTACGTAGTTACTAACAATATATTATGCAATTCAGAGTTTATTTAATTAACTTATACAAAGATTTCGGAGTTCATTATAAGCAGGATGTAAAAGTAATCCTATATAAGACAAATGTCGAACGAAACCAGCACGAATTACTGCACCCTCCAGTCTTATCAATATCTGGGAGAGACTTGTTTGTGATATAAGTACGCATGTACGCATGTAGCTGTATATAGATATCATAATGAATTCATTACTTACATTCATTGAACTCCTTTCACCGATTTTATAGTACACACTATGATAATTTTATCGAGCTTTCTATCTGATTTTGACAATTGACATGAACGTTCATTAAAGTTGCTTTGATTTCTCACATGAGAGATATAATTTGGTATTAATAAACTTTGGCCCGATTTTCGATAACCGTTACCTAATATTAAGGAGATATTGCAGCCACTTGTTTTATGAGTTACTGGTTGTATAATTGTGATATCTTAACGCCTATATTGTGATGACTTTCTCATTGCAAATATTTTGAATTCTTCTGCTATGTATCAATCAGTCTGTCTAGGTCAAACGGCGTAATGATTTGAGTTTATTTAGATTGGTTAATCAATTCGTGACTCGTTTTTTTCACCATTCATAGCTGTAATGCAAATTTTTCTTTATTATTAATAGCATATGCATATTTAACGTTCATTGTAAGCGCTTGTGCCCTTGGCGCGGTTGCAGATTGCAAGCGACCTATCAAGTTAAGCAATGTTGGATGCTGTTGGCTCTAAGATGAAATGATAGTGGAAAAGTTTTAGTAGCGTCTCCGCACTTTGCCATTCCGTCACGGTTATTATCATTTCCTTAATTAATTATTCTTCTGTAATGCCCTAAACTAAACAGTACAAGGCGATCTTAATAAAAATAACATTCTACTAGTCACTTCTGGAGTGATAGATAAGACGTGTGGCAGGCGCATAAGTACTTTAGGGTAACAAGATCAAGTATGTAAATATATATCAATACTTGTGTAACAATTACGTAGATATGCGTGGCACACATTATTCACTTACATATGTCACGATATGAAAATGTAACAGACAGACGGACTACTTAGGAACGTACAATATTAATATATGTTACTTGCTATTTGAAATCACGAATCTTTAAAGTAAAATCGAAACGGGATACATAGTGGACAAAATAATAGCATGTATTTAGCAGTTTACGCGTTTTGTGTTCATAAGAACAATATAAACGACCTTCAGTTCTTTATTTTCACAGTCAACTGCAAAGGTTAAGCAGCTTTAAATAGCTGAAATAACTGGATTGTTTCGTTTCAAGTTCGCCTTGCTGCTCGCGGCTCGTATCCGTCTGTGGCGTCGGGAGCCTTGCCGGGTCTAGGCTATGTCACTTAATTATATAGTCATTTCCTTTCTGCTACATATTTACCATGTTTGAACAGAAATTATAGCTCTGTCACAGATAACTCGAATCACTTTAAAGTACTTAAGCTTAGCGTTCCATAGTTCATCGTTGTAAATATCAATTAATTATTCTGCAAATTAATTAGTTTAATTTCGAGAAAGTTACACGTCTTGTTAGCTGTAGGATGTGTTGTAGCTAATTGCAGAATTATTTCCTTTCGAGTACATTTTTGATATATTAATGTTGCTGTTTTCAACAATAGCTCTAATTGTAACGATAATAACAATGAAATAATGGATGGAACGTATTTTGCTAACCGTTTTACAGTTTTACAATGTGTCTACCAAGAGTTGTTTGTGAATAAGTCGGATTCATCAAATCACTGGTAAAATAGTCAAAATGTAGTAATCATTTAAATGTTGTTGATTTGTTACTGAAAATCAATTTTTTTGTACACACACTGTTTAGGTGAATATTTTAGCAACTTTTTATTAATTTCACTTTGGACTTGATGTCGAAAATTATTGAATTTTTAATGGTTGCGCAATCTAAAATAGAGGTAATACTTAAATTATTTTAATTAAGTCTGTAAATGCCAGTAACATCAACCAATGATAAGTCAATGTTTTTTTTTTTTCAAAATATGCAATATGCAAAAGGAAGCTTTTTAATACATGCGTCATGTTATTGTGAAACGTTAATTCAGATTAAAATATCATGTATCAGAGCAATTTTAAAGATTATTATTTAACATCGTATTATTATCATGTATCATCTTTTTTAAACGTCCCTGATTATTACGTTGTCAGTTGCATGAAATATCAAATCTAATAATCATCGTGTTGCATGACTTATATCGTTTTTTGTTCTTTTACAAGTGAACTTGAATATAGCAAATCAAGTCATAGGTCTGTCAAAAAAATCCAGCACGCGGAGAAACAAATATAATTTTGTTATCCTCAATCTTTGTTACGTGCTGTCGTGGAGTCGAATTTAATTGTAACCTTTGAAATAGTGAATACTGGTTTTTATGTCAATTAAAAAGCGGTCTTCATCAAAAGCAAATTTAAATATCAGATGAATTTTTAGCTAAACACATTATTTAAACATCTATACAATTAGTCGTGCTGTGTAATTTGCATTTGGCTTTGATTATTATGACCCATCATTAATAATTGTTAGATGCAAAACCAATATCTTGTTATGTTTCATGTATAATATTTTATGCTTGTTTAATTAGCATCTTCCTCATCTTATAATTGAATTAATTTTGCATATTGCGCTTATGTTTCTTATCCACTACTCATCACATGATTTACGCATCTTTTGTTCTCCACAGTCGTGCGGTCATTGCGAACTTGCATCGTAAGAAATGTACATTTTTAGCGACAAGCATAAAATTAATATTTAATATCTGCTAAATTTTTTTTTGTATTTTAACTACATATTTCACTTATAAAGGAGGATTATATAGACTAAATATAATTATAAAGTATTAATTGAATTTTCTTTGAATATTTCTGTCTCAGATTTGTTACAAATAATATCATTATTATGAAATTGTAGTAAAAACAAAAACTATTTGATATTAAAATACGCGTATCTTTAATACGTCCATTTTACCTTTACTGTAGAAAGCATCATTTCAAAATAAATCTCAAGAGAGTATCCGTTTTACGTTAAAGGGTAATGAACGAAAAGTAATCGTTATACATAGAAAAGTTTGGTCATAGAGCGATGGAAACCTAACTCAGCGGGACGATCTGTAATTATTATCTCTATTTATTCACGTTTGTTAATGTTTTAAAATGTGAGTCACCGACAAAAAGACAAGCTGATAATTTATATATTATTAAGTTGTATTATGAGAAAGAAATAAAAAGTAATACAAAATAAAGCATATATTTAAAAGAAGACGTATAAATGACACATGAAAGATTCAGACCCCAGATCGCAGTGTATGCGCCCTGAGTGACATAAAGGCCAAAGTGTCACGGGTGTAGCAACAGTTAACACTAAACAATACCTACGCAGTGCTGTATTATAGAAGATTAAAATGTGATTTACCTTTCGTAATTCGTTGTGTAACGCCCGTCGACATGTTAAATGGTAGATCAGCTACACAGTTGTTACTACAAGATTGTCACAAAGCTTTTATAAATTCAATAATTCGGTATGTCGTGTTGGCAATTTGATAAGCAATTAAAAATCGTAACATCACGTGTAATCCAAAGGGGTAGGCAGAAGGGTGTAGTACCCTCGTACGTTTTACCAGTTACGTTTACGTCTCACTATGGCAAGTGCTGAGCTTATTGGCAAACTTCCAAACTACGAACTACTACAAGGACTTTCAAGTACCCAGTATTTGGTAGGTACTTGACCCAAGGATCGAATCCAGGGCTCCAGGGATCCAGAAATGTCGTTTTCAATACACGTGTGTGATGTATTTGCATACATATAAAATGTCACAGTGTTATTAAAAAAATTATGTTATTGATATTTATAAAATTAATGGTGTACGGCCTTCTTCATGAATTAGTAACACTAATCATAATTATTTAAAAGGTCTATTTTATACATACTGATGTACCATACGTAATATTTAATTGTAAAACCGCTTGCAACATGACCCAAAACCCAATATAAAGAGCCAGTTTACAGTTTTCAGTGGCTTAAGTGAACTCACTAGAATTTACTAACGAAGGTAGTTCCATACTCGTAAAAGTATATAAGTACTCGTGGACCATAAAGATCGCCAGCAAACCAGTGTACAATAATTACATTATACGTGAGTGCATTTGAAAGTTTATTGTCTTTGACACACTTACATGCTAATGATGTTAGTACAGATATATAATAGGCGCAATAAAAAGCTTACACGCCTAGTCTGGGGTGTGACTAACGTCATTTAAATTTTGTTTTGTTAGTACCAAGACGTGAGTACGCAACTACATTGCGTTGCATTTTGACTTGCAATGAACTGTTTGAAAATCTTGAAATCTTTTCTTGTTGAACTTTTCTTTTGACCTTTTTATTATACTGGATACAAGAGTTTTACAGCCTTGTAAATTGGTTTTAGGAATATTTATGTTGTTAATGCTAGTTTCCAAAAGAGATGACAGGACGCGTATGATTAATAGTATGATGTCCATACTATATACATAATTATGTTGGTACATCACTGATAATTATGTTGATACATCATGAACATAAAACTCGTTGATTTGTTTGTCAATCACAGTTCTTCTTTAAGAATCAGGAATATGGTAACACATTTCGTATTGCAGCGTAAATGTTATTTAAAAAAAATTTTTTAAAGTATGTACCTATACACTTTCGGGTATTTAATTTATCATCTCAGCTTACATGAAACGTATTAGCAGGTATGCCATTTATTATTTTTTAAGTTATTATCCCAACACGAGATCCCTGTCTTATTCTTCCAAATACGTTCCAGTTTCGTTAAACTTAGCATAAGTACAGTAGGTACCATAATATGCAGTTGTTTATGTTTTATCTAAGTCTTAAGTGAATATTATTTAAAAAATCTACATTGTAGAGACGTTTCCTCAATTAAAGGTAAGATTCTTCCTGTGTACATACGCCTCATCACAATTCATTCTTGAGAGTCATAAAATATTTTAATCGAGTGCAATAAAGTAATTTATAATGAAATTAAAATTCTCAACATTCTTCTTTAATCCTTGCGTTTCTATTTCTAAATATAATTACCAAACTGTATCCTGTATAGTGAAGAAACACATTTATCATTGAATTTTATTATTAAATAAAAATAGTTTTACACAAATACATTCCGTATGAGTGTATTTATTTGTGTAGCAATACCAAGATCAATTTAATTGTAAGGGTGTCATGTAATAACTAACCTCGTTACATTATTTTATACTTTACTTATATTAATTAATTGGTAAGCGTTTCTGTTACGGATACTGAATTACATAATAGTAGCAATATAATGCTGTTGTATAATTGTTATACAAGTTTGTTTGTTGTATGTTTATATTAGTATCCATTACGTATCACACGCGAAATGTTTATTAAAGAGTTGCAGGCTCTCAGTCTCTGCATTGAAAAAACTCAAATTCGAGATTTTTAAAGTTGCAAATGGATAATCACTTGTACGTAAAATTTTGTCATTGCTGTTATCAGTCAACAATGCGAATAATTGTCTAAATACCTAGAAACAATACCTAGACGGAACAAATGAAACGTTTCAATTATTATTCAGTGTATTATGTAAAAAAATGAATTAAAAAATGTTTCACCTAAAAAGTCAAATACTTTCGTTAGATACTTTAATTTCCTTTACATTAGAGCTGAGGAAACGACTCCAATCTTTTTCTAATTTTTGGGAGTCTATGGATTCAACTGTGAAGTATTTTTCCACTTTTTTGATATTTATGTTTGATTTTAGCTATATGTAAGGCCGGTAAATATTAGGTCAATACCAAAGTACAGTATATTAATATTTTTTTAGGTAATCAAGTCAATGAATTTTACTTGATTTGGATATACATATCTAATGTTGGCATTCATTAAATATTGGTACGTACATAATGAAATAAAAAATAATAATTAAATCGTAATGCTAGTTACTTTTTTCCTCTGTATGTGTATATATTAATACAGTCTGCTTTAATTACATTACATTGATTAAAAATTGTGAAGTATATTTATATAATAATCGTAATAACAGGTCTTGATACATGTACATCTGCGGTCGTTATGTTATAAATATAAGAAGTAAAGAAAGGACGTCCAATGTAGTTAAGTATAGACAAACACTGTAATTTTTGTTTGTAATTGAAATGTAAAGATGAACAAATAGATTTTCTTTTTTAAATTTCTAAGACTTTACTTCTTTGTCAATTCTGCTGATTATAATTATGTCAGTTTACATATATTTTATCGTTATCAAGGCAAACGGGGTTAGATAATAAAAAGACACGTGTATTTTATATCTTATATTACATTAACTTATCAAGTCTTAGGCGTAACTAAATTATGATATCACTAGGAGCTCAAGACCTTTGCTTGGCTTGCGCGGGTTCTTCAGAGTCCTTGTACCAGTCCTCGCTGTAAGGAGAATAATACATTATTATTATGTTATTATCTTCTTAGAGAAAAAGTATTATTCTAAGTTCAATAATTGAATGATAAGAAGATTAATAATAATTGTCATGATGGTAATACGATTGTGCGAAGTTAGTGTCACGTAGTAAGAAATAAGTAGAAACATGCATCGTTCAATACTGACCATCCACGGACGTTTTCAGGGGCGTCACACTTCTGGGATTCCTCATTATAAACCTCACCGACTTGACAGCCAAGGTCACGCGGCTCAACACCGTTCAAGCACACGTAGAAACGTTGGCAGTCATTAGGGTGGGGGAATTTAGGGTGGGCGATGGCCTGACCTTGGGGATCAACCTGCTGTTCTTTGGGGCACTCGAAGCCGTCCTTGGTCTTCTCTGTGGAAATAAAATTGCTTTAGTATTGTTTGCTTTAGTACTACAAACTAAAAGCAAAATTAATTATTTCTTTAAAGCGTGCAATAAATAATTTTCATTGAGAAAACTAAATTAGACGATAATTACTTAGTTTAAAAGTGTAGTTTAATCTACACTTTTAAATTTCATAGCACAATAGTCTAAAGTTGTTTAGACTGTAAAAATATGTACATCTTTCTGTACATCTATCTATCTGTACATATATCTATATACATGTGCAACAGACAGTTAACACCGGAGCGTCGTATTATAAGTAGATCACTCACACTCTCTTTAATTTAACTGTTTCATTTCAATTAGTTTTACACTCTAACTACAAGTCATTAAGAGTTTAGTTGTTGTTATTATACCTCTGATTCATCAACTCTGCTATGTACCAGTCTTGTTAAATGAATTTATGTTCCTCATTGCATTAAAATTTCCTTTTGTCCCCAAATGAGTCATCGCGACTCACTGGTCATGCGGTAGGTTGTATGCGTATAATAGTTACGTAGTACCAGCAACAGGCTCTTTGTATTACATGTAACCGTGTCAGTGATCGGGTGAGAGGTGCCTTAGTCAGTGGCTATGTGCAGCCGCTTATGTTATGTGGTATGTCGTATTTTTCGTGAATGTACCCTTCGGTTAAATTCATGCCTGAGCTCTATTCGGGTCAATGATCAAGTGTTAGCTAATTTTTGAAATCACGATAAAGTCGAATATATAAATAATTACTGCTCTATAGTTACGTAAAGTTATTTACAGGGTAGAGAGGACGGACTGCAATATCCCTATTCCTGCAGACCTGAGGAGCTTCTTCTAAATTCATCACCTATTTCTGTATAGCCACCGGTTTCGGATTTTACAGTACTGCGATAACTAGAACGCTTTAGTGGAACCGCTTTATCAAATGAAATAAATGTCATTGAAACGGTTACAAAATATGAATTAATTTGTACTTAACTATGCAAATTAATATATGTTTTTGGGTTAGTTCGTGAGCTTGGCAGCGTTCAAACTGTTACCCTGATCTTTCCTATTAATGAAGAATGAAAAGTTATAAAATATATCAATTTATTGTATTTCTCGTTTTATGACTGTGACTTCAGTAGCTGACCTCGAAATTGAAAGGTCACAATCGTGACCAATCGTTGTGCTTCCGTATAGGCGAGATAAAATACTCACTTTCCTGTGTAGCGCATCCTTGTCTGCCAGCGGACTCGGGCCACACGCAAGTGCCGGAGTACTCGTCGAAGTGCAGTCCAGCTGTGCACTTGACTTCGGTCACTTCACCCTCGATGCAGTTGAAGAACACATTGCAGATGGAGGTATCAGGGTGGGCGAAGAAACCGTTGCGACGAGGGCAGTGGCTGTTTGGTTTTGGGGGCTCTGAAAAAAAAAATCAATTATACAATATTATATTTGACATTAATATTAAATAGAGTTTGAACGCCAAGCTGTTTAACAGGCAGTGCATATAAACGTTTTGAAGGTTTAAAATTAAACAAATATAAATTCAGTAACTCATCTCATTCTGAGAGAAGACCCGTGTCACAAACATTTAAATGATACAAGAGGTGACGGTGTAAAAGGAATTTTAAAATAAATTTTCGACTAGAGGTTTTTAATAATGTCTCATTTAACAAATTGAATGTGACTAGATTCATTTGTAAACTACTCTATAAGAAAGTTATAAATTCAAGGATCTGTTTTGTCTGCCTAAATTGGTTAAAAAATTATGTCATTAACTTTAGTGAAAGCTAAATAGAAAGCGACCAAATCAAGTTGTCTAAAGGAATAATTAGATAAATTGCTTAAGGCGCTGTGGTTGCACTTGATGGATATATATCGAAACTCGTAAGAGGAAATAAATATTACATTTAGGTATTCAAAAATTCGTAGATGGAAAAAACCTGTTACGCATACAAAAGTGGTGTAAAAAGAAATCAAGGCGAGCGACAAAAACCACTTTTGAAATCGAAATACTGAAGCCAATTCGTTGCATCATACGTGTGGCCTGAACTTTCAATTTGGGGTTGTGGATTGAAAAGTATCTTGTGGACGATGACCTTGAAGTTCCAACGACCGTCTGCATCGATGATTTTTATTGGCGCTTCTAGGAATTGTTTACTCGGGCATCCAGAGTATTAATTTTTCGCAATCATAAGATGCTGCAACTGACATTATGCGAGAGAAACAGTATAGGTGCCGGTCTAACAAAGGATGAAAATTCATATGGCTGGTGAATGTTTCACTCTGTTTAGTTCCGTATCCAGTAAAATACAGCCAAATCATTATATACCAACCAAAACCGTAATTCTTTATGTCCCTTTGTCAGTCCAAATTTTTGCATAGCAACAATATCTACTGAAAGTCATAATCTATTTTTAAATTGTTCCGTTCTCAACCAATTCGCCTTGGTGCAACGAGTCCAGCTGTCCGGTTGAATTCCTTTCACGTTCCGATAAAATAACTATAACTATAGGCGATAGTATATTCTTTGTTAATCTCATTAAATAACGTAGGTGATGTAGGAAAAAGAATCGGCTTGGTAGTTCGTGTTAAGAACAATTTAATCTCAAAATATATATTGTAACAGTGTAAGGTTACTAAATAACTTTTATGTATCCATTTATATGACCTTATTTATTTTATTACAAATTAAATTAATAGCCCAAAATTATTTTGTATGCGTATAGATGGCGTAATGAAAATAACACATAAATTCCGAATTTGAAATCGTTTGATATTATCGTTCGAACGATTCGTACCCATGTCACGGACACTCGCATGAAACTAATTTTGCATTCCATTCTAGTCACAGTTTTTTTGTAGACATTCGCAAATTCCCAGACAATAACTGTTCAATGTAAAGATTTTTTATAGTTGTGGAAAATTTTGATTTAATAAAAATGTGGAATATCACCATCAACAACTTTTTCATTGTTTCACTCTTCATTGACTAAGTCAATGAACCGAACAGAATGTGTCTGAAAAGATGAATTATTTGTTAAGGACCGTATCCTTAAAATCACCACTAAGCGTTTTTTAATATCACTCATCGCTTACGTTATCAGCGTTAAGACTAAAAGAACCTCAAGAATTAGACACATGAAATGTTAGAGCATTTTTGTAGCGGATATAATTAGGAATTACACAGTGATCGGCCTAGAAAGTCGGCCATGTGTGACCTAGGCGGTCAAAGGTAGACAGGACACTTTCACTTCTGGCACAGTTGCGGTATGTGACCTTCAGATAATGATTGTATGCTCTATATGCTCTTTACACATAGTGATAGGTCGTGCTGATAATAATGATAATGAAGTCGCTACTTGCAATCCAAGCGGCTAGTGGGCTAATACTTGAAACTATTCTATTGACAGTTCAAGGCTCGCTAACGTATAAAACGTGTAATAAAACTGCTCTTAAATATACGGAATAGGAAACTGTGACTAATATTTTTATACTTTCTTACCAACACCTGAAAGTTTTATTTTTAAATTTACCGCTACAACGATATTTTATAACGATTTTTCATTGATATTGCTTAGAGAGCTTTTTATACTGGAAGTCTTCTCTAGAAGCTTTGTACTTTTTGTATTATTTCAAGTAACATTTGGTGTGTTAGTTCTGGCTAGTCCCAATGTATGATTTTGGATCATGTGATTATACATATTATAACTTATCTCTGAACTGTATTTTAACGACTAACTGTTAAATGGATGAAGTAATTTTTATATGGCTTGTATTTAAATGCGGATTTGATCGCTTTTAACTGTCTGTGTGATTATCTTATCACACCAATTCGATAATGCGTTTTTGCGTTGGACTATTTTATTATTTTTAATTATTTTATATGTTTGCACATGTAATTTTAAAATACAGCTAAGTGTTTTGAATTTCTGTTTCAAAAATGGTTACGTGCGAGTATATCTAACAGCTGTGTATGATGGTTCCAAAAAGCGTTACTCACGAAGTTCAGTCCTATCTCCGCAGTCAACATTGAAGGGCTGGTCGCACTTGTTGATCTTCCTGATGGTGGGGTCGAACACCAAGCCGTCGGGACAGAGCTTGGTAGTGGCGGCACCGTCTACGCATTCATAGAACTTGTCGCACTGCCTGTCGTCCTCGTACTGGCCATCTTTCCCCGGACATTTGAATTGAGCGCCTGGTGGACAAATTATTAAAATTAAAATGACTTCTTAACTCAATATAATCTATGCTATATATATATGTTAAAATATGGGTGGGAACATAAAACGTTTTAAATTTTAAAGTATTAAAGATAAAAGTTTTATATTATAAATAAGCTGAAACATATATAAATCAATAATATACATATACATGTAATAGTAAATAACCGTTTCAGTTAAAATATAGTAGGAATTTTAGGACTTTAAAATATATAATATAGTAGGATATTTTAATACTTATTAAGAAGATATGGGAACGAAAAAAATTAATGGAGCTCGTTTAATTTTTCGATCGCTATAGCAATTTCGTTCTTTGTTTATAACCCGTTATAAAACGAATCGAAAATTTCCGAAACCATTAAACCAGGTGGTTTTCTCTTTCTTTCGGTTATTTATAAACAAAAATTGAATACGTACAATATTTTCTAATGAATGAAACTAGTTTAATGCCTTTGATTACACCTCGTGCTCACATAAAAACTAACTTGTAATTATCTTTACCCGTTTTTCAGTTATTTGTTACTACACTGTTGACTAATCTGACTGGAACTGGTTGATAAACAACTCAATTTTTTTTAATTACTCTATTGCAACGCAGGTACCTTAACGCTGTAAAATTTCATTATTTGTTTCATTATGTACACTTACTTACATTTTATTGCGCATATTTTAAAATTTAAAGAATCTATTTTTTTAATAGTATTTTTTAAATTTATTCAAAAAAAAATAATAATTTAGAAACCAATTTTTTATTCAATAAATATTGCTTCATTTATTAGTTATTATATCAGTAAAACAAGTTAGTGGGGTTTTAAGAAAAAGTTAATATTATTTCACCTTTTTACACACAATTGTAAGTCACGTGTGTTAAAGTATCACATATTCCATACAGATTAATGTGTAAAGATTGAGAAATTGAGAGGGATACAAAAAGGTTTTGCTGCGCGCGTGAAAGCC
>DWME01005926.1:0-14281 GCA_018244795.1 Parelbella ahira ahira | reverse complement strand
CATTTTTATTAGCTTTTGTTTTCAGATGAGATATTCTTAATGTACTTTTTATATTGTATGATGTTTCAATTTCTCGTTATTTTCCTAAAATAACATGCTATAGAAAGTTCTTTTTAAGTGAAGCAAAGCTACCAATGGGGACTACAGTCGCATACAGACATACCTACAAGTATAGGTACGGTTTTTTGACGTAACGTTTTGTAACGTAAATAACGTGTAACCTAAACGTACAAAACATGGAAAAAGAAAATATAATATAATAGTACTTTTTTCTCACAATGGCTGATGTGGACGTACGAACATACACATGCTATATTTAAATATATTTTTATTTACAATGAACTGCAGCATATAAGTTATCTAACTTCTAAGTGTATGTATGACGGCGCGGTATATTCTGATGTTGGAAACATAAATGTATATATTTACATCCGGTGATTTCCAAGTCAATTTCAACGCAGCAGTGCCGCCCTAACTCTTCTTACTCAAACGAGTATGAGAAATATACATACAGCGTCGATATGTCCGTAAGCTATATGTTACATTCTTCTATATTGAATTAATTTAAAGATATATTTATATTTTTCAGATACAATTATTTTAAAATTCTTTTTATTTCTTTGTTCATGCTAACAATAAAAAGTATATAGATTATAGTGTGCTTAAAATTGGTGTCACTAAAAAACATAGTGCTACTGATAACAAATACATATATATTTTAAATGTCACGAAGCACATTTGGTCTAAATATGATAGAGTTATCGGGCACTCAGTGCTTTCTGCCATCCCCGTAAAGTACCAGGTAAGATAATACAATAACAAGTTTTATTTATGTAAACTTGATAGCTTATAGGCTCTTATAAAGATTGGTCCGATCAGAGTATCAGCAACGTAATGAAAATATCACAGGAACATAGAGTTCTTAACGACAAAACTTTTATCTTAAGGAAAAAGTTTGCGACAAATTAAGAAAGAAGTATCGGGAGGGCGGTGCGCTAAGTTAATGGAAATTTAAGATAAAAAAGGTCGGCTTGAAAACATACGACTATGTATTAATGACGAGAAAGATGATATTTTTTTTCCTTTCACATAATTTCTTGGATTTTATAGACGGCTTTGTTGTATCAAAAAGTTGTTACAAACCAAATATTTCGGTTTTTATCTACATATAAAAAATTTTGACTAGTGCCCGGTTTACCACCGTATGTCAAGGGATGAAAAAACGTTATGAAGACGCAAATAGTGTGGAAGAATAATTGGCAAATTCAAAATATTCTTGCACATTTATGGTAAAAAATTTATCAGAAAATTCAAGCTGTAACACAAAATAGCAAAGTTCTAAATAGCACCATTATGTAAATAATCGCAACACAAACGCACTACTTTTCCTCCCGTATGTTTTAGTTTTAATCGTAGAAGGAGAACTTAACGTCATTCAAGCTGGAGAGTGCGCAGAAAGAGGGCACGTGAGTTATGGCCCACGTGAAAAGGCCTTCGTCCGAATGCGCGACTGGAATTAATGGCTCTTTAAAATCTCTCGTCTAAATGGTAAAGTATGACGGATCCCTTGATGAATTGGCCCCGACTTAGAAAAGGACCGCATTATTATAGATGTTCTTGAGTAATATTAAAAGTCTGGTGTGACATTAATTGCATTTAGTAAATTATCGGTCGTAACAAAAGCTAATATAAGTATCTAGTGATTGTTTACGAGTCAGCTTTTTCACAAAAGTATACGTTTGTTAAGATTATAATATATATATATTTACATGTACCTTACTATAATGATGATTGAAAACATGCTTCTGCAAATAGTGTGATGTTTGCCAATCTTCATCGTTTTATCGTTAGATAATGATCTAACTACTTCCAGTCGTATAATGTTATTCATAGAATTCAGAATGAGGCTTTCATATTTTAAGAAAACCTAGTTTCCTAGCGTGTAAAGTTTCCACATAATGCAGAATAAAAGTCTAATATATAACGAACAAATCTAACAACTCCCCAGGGTATAAAGTTAACCGTAGAATCCGGAATGAAAATCTATTACATAACGGGCAAATCTAGTAACTCCCTTGCCCATAGAAAACGGAGCAAAAGTGCTGTTATGGAGAAAATCTAGGAAGTTTCAGGTATATACATACAAAGTCGGCTATCGAAATGACAGATAGTTTATTTAATTTAGTATATTTCAAAACACTATAATTATTATTAGAACGTGCATGTTATGTATAAATATTACATCCAAAATAGTAAATTATCTATTCAATTATAGTAATTACATATGACATTGATATACTGACATGCGAACTCATTTTGTACATAAAACTATTTCATACTAAGTATATTAATTATCTATAATATGCATATTTAAAAAAAAAAACTTTATAAATATTCACTATAATATTAGGGGCACTCAGGGGAAGCCTATGTCTGGGAGGCTGAAGATGATTGATTAAAGTCGAAGGTAATTTATCATTTAAGTAACTTTAATGTATCTTATCTTAACATATCCGACGAGCCATTCGAAACAAATAAAACATTCGCAGTCGTTAAGCAACATGAAATTAAAACGACATTGGCTGTAAGAAGCTAGTTGTAAACACAAATACATTTTTTTAATAGGATTTCTTGTAGTACAATATTGAGCAAGCCCAGAACAAATCCTACCTTCAAATGAGAATAGCGGAACAATCGCTCATGTAATTGCAGTATCTGACTCCACTGCGGCGCAATTTTATTCATTTTTATGCATAAAATGCAGGATTTCTTACAGACGCTGGATCTTTGAAATAGTTCATTTTATAAAATCTATTGTAACTCTTTTTTATACTCTTTGGCTTTCACTGAGTTTATTTAGGGTAATAACATTTTTATTCTTGAAAGTGATAGCCACAGAACAAAAAATAAAAGTAGGCTAACTTACACTTGTATACATAGTTCGACTAGCCCGTTGTTGGTCCTGTTTGGTAAACCTGACTATTGCCCACAGTGTTGATAAACACGATTATTTGTTCTGCAGCTGGGTGTAAATATATATATATATATATATATATAAGTATTTATTTATATGTATAATATTTAGTTTATCAACCGTCTGTTTACCATAACACAGGCTCTCTTGATGCTTAGTTTAGGATCAAATGCCCGATGGTGAAGGTGTCCTAAGGCATTTTCGTAATAATTATACTTAACTATATCTATCTGCTCCAGCCTGTTAGTTCTTAACTGACGCTAGATTTCATGATCATCATCAGCCTGTCTTTATCCAATGTTGAACTTAGGTTTCCCCCAAGAGAGTTCTAAACGTAATCCCCACGCTAGGTATATGAATTAGAGATCGCAGAGCACAATTTCTTCCTTGAAGTATATTATCGTTTTAGTAAGTGCATACGTTGTCGTTCAATTTAAAATGATTACCAAAAATTTGAACTAGACTAAAACGGGCTCAATTTGCCTGCAATCTTTTTTTATCACTGGCTATAATTTACGTCCTTTTTACATACTACGAGTTTCTGTAATAGTGAGTGTTTTAGAGAATAAGTTCTTAATTATTTTGGAATACAGAAAGAAATAAAGAAAGTAGAAAAGAAACAAAATTGTTTTCTTGTTTCACTTGTTTTGATAATATATATATTTGAAGACAAATCTTGCAAATCACTCCTTTAAATCTCTGGTACTAACCAAAGCAAACTCACTGATATTTGAAACACGCAACATGTCTATTCAGTTACAATTATTATTTTTCTGTCGCATCCAACAAGATAATCGTTGGCGGCGCGGCGGAGGAAAATAGGCGGGAAAAGCGGAAATATGGACGCGGGAAAACCAAACGTACCCGACACTGCATATAAACGCGCAGTTGTGCACTGAGAAATTGTTATTTCCTTAAAATATGTGTTACAATTCAATTTTGCCTACTCGGCCTCGCATAGCGAGATGGCGGGTTTAAAAGGCATTTAACTTGTGATGTTTTCATTTTTACTTTCTAGTGCTTAAATATTTTAGCTTAAAGTGTTATAGTTTTCTTATTTAGGTAGGTATAGGTAGGCTCTTTTATTAAACTGTGAAATAAGACACAGTTTCTCGGGAACGTGGCTCCGTAAAAGGAGCCCATGATTCTGTAAACATTTGTAGAAACAATACATACCTACTTATTACGTGTTTACTGTCACAACCTTGCAGTTTCAAATTATGTAAAAAGCTGATGATACTGTTTAGTAACATGGTCGTCTTAGATATCCCCTCCGAATGATAAAATTAAGAGTTCAAAATTGAAAATAAAATATACTGATACAATATTTCTATTGAAAACAGACCCGAACGGTATTAGGTTTTCAGCGAAAAATTTTCATACATCTGGAATTTTTATAGCTCCACACGGTTGAAGGAGTTTATTTGCAGAAAGCTCATACAAAGGGTCCCTCAGTAAATAAATTCTATTGGCTACTGAAATTGAATATTTTGCCATTTGTTTGTTTTTTATTTTCTTGTAAACGTACCGAAGTATAGTATTATTATAAATTTATGAAGCGCATGGCGGACTATGGCCTGAACCTGCTCTGCCTGAGAGGAGACTCGTCTCAAAAGCAGAACTTTAAAATAGTCGGTAATGATGGTGATGATGTATCGGTCTTTACTTAAGTAAGAAACTGTTATGGCCTTTCTAATTCATATCTATCAGGCAATTAAAGGAATATCTTAACCCATGTTAAACCTCTAAACCGAACAGATAGCAGCTGCTACACAATGCAGCTAACAAAATTTTATGACCAGTTCAAACGCGCCAATTCCAGACGTCGTAGTTATCGAAGTAAATTAAAATGTTCCAAAATCTCTCCGAGTCTGAAATGACTTGCGCAAATCACTTGCCATTTCTCAGCGAAACTGAATCCAGTAAGTTTTATCTGTCATAATGGAAACGGTCTCGTCTGTTTGCCGTCTACTGAACAGAGCGTTTTCAGTCGAAACTTACAGATGCGTTGCCTATATATTTAAAATTTCATCGCATTTACGTGTCTTTCTTGTAATTTTGCAGTTGATATAAATACAGCAAAATTAATGATAAATTCTGGGATAAAAATTATTTCTTCTCTGCGGATATAGGATTCGGATGTGTGACCAGAGCTTATACTGTATGGAAATAAAATTAAATATATTTTTTTATCACCATAAATATAAATATCAGAAAAAACCTGTTTGCGCTTTCTCATGTTTATTCTAATATGCTTAAAGTTTGTCAGCAATTGGCCAGCGTGGACCACTGTAGCTTTGACCATTCTCATTTTGTGAGAAAGTGAAATAAGTGCATCAGATTTGTAAGGGTAGACATATTTAAAATTCCGCGCCCTCTGCCTATCCCCTAAGGAACCTGGCGTTACGCTCTAATAATAATAATTTGGATAGGAGGCCCTTAAAGCTGTAAATATGATTACTAAAATGTCTTTGGAAACCAGTACGCTAAAGTTCACAACATAATACTTAGCCCTAAGGACAAATGAACAATGTTTTTGGAAGGGAAATTAAAACTTAATTAAATTTCTCAGAACTAATAGGCTGAAGTATTTCGTCGTCTTATGTTCGAATAAACAATATTTTTTGTAATGAAAATTACGTTGTAATTGAAATTTTCATTCCTAATAGGAAGTACGACGTTCCTTCCAGGACAGATATTTATTTTAAATAACAGGTATTAGAATCTCTTAGAGGACATCGGTTGTGGAAAAATAATATTTATGTTAATAAATATCTTGAGTCACTTTCAGTTATGACCGGTGGTCTTAAAATAGACTGGGAGGGCAAACGGCAGTCTGACAATCATGCCGATAGAAAAATTGAGGGCGAGTGGTCACCATTGCCTGTAAACATTTACAATACCCGAGGAGTGGCCAACGCTTTTTGGCTTTGAAAAAGAGCTGTCTTCGCCATTCTTTTGAAAAACCCCGTATCACAGTGGTGAGGGAAAACCTTGGATGAAAGTTCATTTCACAGACTAATTTAAAACTGCCACAAACGAATACATAAATTACAGTTGTGCAAATTGTATTTCTTGCGTAATTCCACCACGGGCCTGATCACAGTTCCATCCGGCGACTGAAGGAAGGGTCCATCCATTTCTCACTTTTTCGCATGTATGCACCCGCCACGTGACGAGTATAATTTATCTCCAGATAGCCGCGTCTGCCCATATAAATCACGTCGCGTTTTTCACGCGAAGGTACTGTGGGGGTAGGCGGCAGTACACGGGAGATTTTAACGTACAGTTTTAACTCACAATCGTGTTCAAAATCGAACAGCATCAATCATCAATTCCCCGCATTTAAGAGTAGTCAGTTAAATTACATGGATGCTGATAACATTTTATGATTAAGTTTCGAAGATGAGGACCCTAGAAAGAGTTGCCGTGGTAATTCAGTACACAATATACGCCCGTGTATTTTTACCAGCGAAACCCACAGGCCGCCTCTCAGCACTGATACCCGAATGCATAAAAAAGGCTACCGGCGTGGGTTTATACCGATTCGCCGACTCGCACACACCTACAACATATTAAAGCGAATAAAGCGTTTTTGCTGGGAGTCTCGCACGTATTTTTGCAAAGGTAAAGGGAAAAAAATTGAAAGACGTGGCGACGGAAAATATAAAGGGATTACGACTCGCTCGAGAAATAGAGTTGTCGCTTAAAGGGATCGGCGCTAATGGCAATTAAAGGGCTTAATGTGACGTCTCTATTTATAGCCACACTTGACTGACGTGCCACCCAACTCGCATTTGTTCGGAAGTTAACACGTGATTAAGGCTTTTATGTTTTAAGGATAACGGCGAGTTTGCTTGTTTATAAAAGATTTCCTTCTGTTATTATTTAGATTTATATTTTAATATGAACAATAAAAAAATCGTCTTTTCTGTACATCTGCCAGGAACATAACCTACTGGATGACTTCAGGACGAATTATATTTTATGCGTACATAATTTAGCAATTGCGTATTAATTCTAGGCAACGACTAGTGATGCCTAGTGAGGCTAACGAGAATTAATTATTTAGTCTACGTTTTAGCTTACTGAATGAGTCACCTAAACAATAACGATCTACATGACAACATGTAAGACATATCAGGTTTAAAATTTACGGCCTCGTAAATACTTCACACGCAACTGACATGTCATTCAACTGGCCTGTTATTTTAATGGCCACGACCCGCATTGCACAGCCGAAACTTGCAGAGTTGATTTCCGCCGAAGACAAATATTTGCATGACGAGCTCAAGTGTTTGTTATCTGTCTAGGTGTACAATCATTCAAAGAAATCCTAAAGTATAGTTCACCACGCTTCCCCTGTGCTTTGATACGTATGATGACTCGGGTGATCGTAAATCGCTTTCCAAGGCCTCTGACGACATTAAACATTGTCCTCTTACTTACTTAACCTATTTTCTGAACCATTACTTACGACACTTTGCTACTAGAGTCCCCATTCAAGCGACGACCGCGGCTAACTCTGCTTCACTTTGCATATCGCTTGTAGTCTGCAACTGCACCAAGGCCAGTTCAAAGTTCAAAGACAATTATTAGTACATAAAATGTTGAAGACACTTAGAAAATATATAAGGAGCGAGTCAAGTTAGAAAGCAGAAACAAATTTGGCATTCGGTGCTCTGCCGCTCTCGTAGAGCACCCAGATAAAATAAAAACTTAAAATAAAAATATATTTACGGTACAAACATAAATACATACATAACTGCATATTTCTATACGAATATTATGTTTGAAACACGTCTACGAGTTAATAAACATACTTGAAAGCCTCCAAGAGAAGTCGATTGCAATTCTAACACGTAGTAACGATCAATAGCATTCCGAACACATTATTACACAGCGTCTGCATCCCCCGCACCCTGTCACGTACAAATACCAATGAGGATAATGCCCTACAAGGGGTGATTTTCATATAAAACGCGACCAATTGTCGTGCTTGTAACCTGAGGATTAAAATAACACATAAATTATTCTGAAAATTAAAGGTCGACGTTTATATTGATAAATAATTGATTGATCTAATATCTACAATGGTTTCTATCATAAAATGTTAGACGTATATATAAATAACACATACTCCAGAAATCGTCGAGGTAATGATGAATACGCTTTTTTCATCTTAAGATGTAAATACGATTCCTCTTAGGCGACATCACGGCCAAACTTTTATTTATCGCACAATGAAAATGTAGATAAAAACGATGAAATGAAGTAGTATAATAATATTAAACGAGTACTTATCGTGTAATGAAAAAATAGTTGAAAAGCACAAAACAAGGGATAACATTTAAAGTAACACTCGCTAGCAAATCAATCAATCGCAAGCGTATCAAATAAAAAATACATAAAAAAGAACCAAAACAATACAACACGTGGATAGATTTTTGGATCGAAGTTACGTAGCGATTAAAAAGTAGTATTTTTTCAGGCAGTGCTTAATATGTTTCATTATTTAGTGTTCGCAACACCTCGACAGCTTAATACGCATAGTTCAAACGTTGCTACATACCCCACATACTACTGTAATAGGTCGCACAGTTAATGACATTCTAAGCACATAGTGTGTACCATAGCGATATAGTAATATTAACTGCCACAGTAACTTATACAGGGTGATGTTTTTATGGGCCCGGTATATATGTAGTTTTAGGGTGATGTTCTTTCTGCGCCAAAGGAAGTGAAATATTCCTCACAGTGTTTATTAATGTAAACAAGCTGGGTGTAATTCGGGTAATTTTCAGACTAAAAAAAAACAAGAAAACCAGTGTCGGAATATACCAAAGGAACACTGATAAAAATAAAAAATTAACCACTGCAAGAAATAAAAAAAATGTTTGAATAGTCCATCACAAACAAAACCAACAGAAAATAAAAAAGAATCTATGGATTGCTAAGATTTGAATATGACTTGCTGTACCGGCTTAAAAAAATTAAAGCAAACTTACACGACTCAAAGCTCTCAATCATATTTTAAAATCGTGTAATGTCTACCAAAGCGCACTTGGCCAATGCAAAGACAATGGTCTACACCCTTCTCGTTGTGAGAAGTGACACGTGTTCAACAACAATACCACAGAAAGAGTCGATAATGATCATAATAAAATGAAATATAAATGATAAAATATAAGATCATTAGCGGTAATAAAAAAGAAACGTAGAAATTGTATATAAATATTTTGACACCCAACTACAAATACATATGCTCATCACATGAATATTTATTCTGGGTGGAAAAAGCGAACCCACGACCCCCAGCACAATAGTTAACCTCACTCACCACTGCACCAACGGGCTACTCAAAAACTTATTCCTCATACAACAGCCTAAATTTTAACTTCACTTCTCAGTCATGAACTAGTAGTATTGATACTATAGAAAGTTCTAGCTCTGTTAAATGCGATACTATTTCGGACGTTTCGGATAACTTCTTAATGGAATTCTAGACATAACCCGGTATCTGCATGCTCTGACCGTCGGCTAACTAGCCGTGTACGGTGACATTAAGACTTAGTGCTAAATATAATATACATTTTTAATCATTCCAAAATGGTAGGTACTCATGTTGACCAAGTAATTCGTTAAGATAAGTACCATTGGTTGATACTGTAGTAGCCGGCCTATGAACTTAATACATAGGTCAGATATTGACTGATAAGGGAGATAGAAGTTTTCGAAACTTACTCATGTATATGAGAAAAAGGATAAATGGAGAAGAAATACGTCAGGTCTGCAAAGACGAAAGTATTTGACACTCGGTTCTCTCTGCCTACCCCGTAATGGACGTGACGCAGAAAGATATAATAATTATAGTAACTGCTTCTAAAACAAAAATAAATCCAAAGGGTTTCAGAATTTCATTAAAACATATTAGTGCTTAATTCGGGTACGTAAAGGCTTTACTGTAATAATATTATATCAAATTAATATAATACATATTTAAATTAATAACTTTGATTAATATCATTGGTAGCTCAGAATGTCCTAAAATCTAATCCGACATTCATCTTAAACCTTCAGACTCGGTTACATTCTGACAAATTAGATTATAATTTAGATTAAGCCTCATGCACATAGATACGTCCTTAGCATTAGTACGAGGTCCTTTGAAAAGGTCCGCTGACCTGATAAAGGTATGCGCACACCAACCTTCATTTAAACCTCACTTGTGTTATTGTGTGAATGATGTATGTAAGCGGCGTGGGTGTATGAGAGGAATGATAAATTTAGAAGTATGTCAGATCTACAAAGATAGAGATATTTGACACTTGGTGCTCTCTTTCTACGCTTAAGGGACCTGGCTTGATATAATAATAAAGTAAGTAACAACAACAGCCCAGCCTATCTCAGTCCACTGCTGGACATGGCCTCCCCAACTTCATATAAAATATCTTACTTTAGGTCTAGAAGTTAGGCCTAAAGTAAATGAAGACGAACATAAATTGTAATATAAATATATATTAATAATGTAATGATTATGGTATGCAAACTAAATTGCATATAATCACAGAATAGACTATAGCCTTAATCCTTGTCATTTTGTGGGACAACATCTTATCTTTAAGAAGGGCTCTGTATAACAGTGGGACGACAACAGGGTTGATGATAATGATGAAGTGACCCCAACTACTGAGCCGCAGGTTGAGCTTTCTATTTGCGTATAAAACAAATATTACATCACATGCAATCAAAACCAAAAGGTAAATCTAATTCCGCAGCTTTACTAGTACCAAACGAGGATTACCCTAAATCCCATTAGAATCAAATAGGCATGACCCTAGAGCTCACTAGTCTCTAACAGGCACTACCCTAGCACCGATAGTTAAAAAGAGGCAATACACTAGAATTCGCTAGTTCCAAAGACCTTTTACCCTAACATCCACTAGTCACAAACAAGATTTACCCTAACATACACTAGCCCTAAACGGGCATTACCCTAAAATCTACTAGTATCAAACTGCGCTCGAGCTCAGGCCTCAATTAAACAACTCTCGGCCAAACGTACCAAACAATGGCATTCTAAACAAATATGGCTAAGGCGCTCCATTGAGCTGGTCACCCGTAACAACATCAACGCATTGTTATACTGTACTAACAAAATATGGATGCAGTGCACCCACACATCGAAAATTTTGTTAGTGTACAACAGTAGGTTTACAATTTTTTGTCTCTGTATTGTTTAGGATATCTGTTATTTATGTACCTACATAAACACAATTATAAAACGATCATGCAAGTGGGTCTCGCCAAACAGTGCAGTGTCTAATGAGCTTGTGACACTGCAATTGTTAATTTTGACACAAAATGAAATATTTTTGTGTATTAAAAGATACGTATTTTTACTTAATTAACGTTATAAACTGTTATAATTATCATGCACGCTTTGGCTTTGCGCGCCCCGCAAGCTATCGTATATCCGGGGAAAAAAGGCGACGGAAAAAACTCCAAGCACTATTATTAAACAGGTAAACGGAAATTTCCCATGTAACATGATGGTTTTGGTTCGATAATGAGCACACGTGAAAACCTATCGGCTCGCTGTCAGCCGCTAACAAGTACAGTTTTATAATTATTACATGAAGCAAAAACGACCCGGTAAAACTTTTATTTAATGCCGTACCTTTTTATCGTTAACGTTATGAACAACAGTTATCGCGTGTGGCGAATGGATACGAAAAACTGAAAATTGAGTCCACTGGCGTTATATTGAAGGGGATTATGTCCTGGAGAGGAAATAAATGGGCTACTGGTGATATTAACAAAAAACGTGGAGTACTTTAATTTCACTATTAAATATATGTATATGGTACGTTCATATAATTAAAATATAGTCCAACTTGATTCTCGTATGTTTATTCGCGTCAGCCAGACTAGTTTCGGACCTAACCAAGATCTTGATTCATGAGTTCCAGCTGACTGCGTCAAGATTTCGACAAACGTAGTCTTAGAAAAAAAAAAATCAGAATAAATCAGAGACAAAGACTTAGTCCGAGTCGGTGTCGGAAACAGAGACTGAGTCTGAGTCGGCGGCAGAAACAGAGAATCAGTCGTCGAATACGGACACAGCCTGAGTCGCAAACAAAAATTTAAAATTAGAAATGAAAATCGTACTGTAATAGTAAGCTAGTGAACTAAACGAAAAAATATACATATAGCCAATAAATTAATTCCGCAATAAGAAAACAAAGGGAAAGTACACCTAAACGAACAGATAGTACAATGTCGAGTTAATAAAGAGTCATAAATCCAATAAACGTATTGTTATTACGATGTAAAACTTCCGCGCGACGGCCGCTCTCCGGCTATAACTCGAATTTATTATCATTGTGCTCTATAATTCGCACTTAATTATTTAACGGCTCCGAACTTCACTAACTTAACTATTACACAATTTATCAAGAATGAACATTACAGAGTGTCTAGACGTAAACGTTCTGCAATAGCTGAAGAAAAGTCGCCTTATTATTATTATTTCATCACGCTGGGTCCCTTACGGGGTAAACAAAAACATACGTGATGTTTGTCATGTAGATCCATACAAAAATTGTTTCGGAGACTTTTAAATTAATCATCAGCCAATATTTTCAATATCGTAGTAACTCCTTTGAATTATTAAATGTGGTAAAAATATAAAAAAATTTTATATTCTTTGTTTTCATATTACACCAAGTAAGTAATTCAAAAATGGGTAGACATAAAGAGTATAGGTAAGCATAAGATAGGGAAAAATCTTAGAATATATTTCACAATTGTATCTAGAGAAAAATACCAGTATCTAGACGTTTACGAAGGGGTTATCATGTTAATGTTACGTTAGACAGACATTTTCTCATATAGTTCCTACGCGTCTGAGCAACGTCCGTCTTAGCTGACAATGATTTTTATTTTCAATTGCCATCAGATAAAATCGCGGCTGAACGCTAACCTGTGATGCAATAAGAAAACTTAATTATCACACTTGATGCTTTAAAGAACATGAAAAAATAATTTAAACCACATTTTCTGTTATTCCCTCGGTAGAAACGCAATAGAAACCACGATACGTCGATTATTAGACGTTGTGCTCTAATTAGACTGTAGCCGCTTCACATTAATCTAAATCCAATCACTACGCGCCACGGTGTGTAGCTAATGAATCTCAAGGTTTAAGATTATCCTCGTCTCGGAAATTGGGAAAACTTTTAACTTGATGTCAGATTTAATTTTTTTTAATTCGCTTAAATTTCATTTTTTGTAGGGAAAACTTCTGGGACATCATCAAAGTCTCCTTAAGATGTATAATTTGGGAATATTTCTCAGTCTGGTACTTTTTATAAAATTGATATTGGCTTCATTGGTTGTTTAAATGTTTTAAATGTTTGTCTTATTGTTTTAAATGTTTTAAATGTTTTAAATGTATGTTTAAAATGTTGTAATATCACGTCGTCCTCTTAGGCGGTAGGCAGACAGTACCTTAAAACTGTTATAACAAATGTAATAATGTAATGTGTTATTGTACATTTCATTCCTAACATACTGTTGATATCTTTCACAAAATATCAGATCAAGTATATATCTTTTTTAATCTCTTACCCGGAAACACAATTCTGTACATAAATCCAGGGTGCGTTGATAGAGTTTGGAGGCAATTATTAAACCAATCTTAAAATTCTTAGCGTAATGAGTATTATCAATAACACCCCCTGAATTGCATGTTACGTTTAAATATCGAACACGCGTGTAAAAACAACCCCTAAATCCTATAGTACCTTTAACGGATCTTTTGTAATATTTTTTGTATCGAGGTAACTAATACAATTATCTAATGGTACAATATACGGTATACGAGTACGTATGTACGTATACACAAAAGTCAAAAGTGTTAGAGTCCATCTTAACGTAAAAACAAATAGAAATACAAATTCCCAAACAGACAAGGCACTTTTTGGAGCGTATCTTGGGCCACTCTAATACTTAACGTTAATAGAATAGAACATAGTTGTCTTGTCCTACATATTTCTTTATCTATCGTTGTAATTATGTCTATCGTTATATTTATGTGTGACTTGGGCTTCCATAATAACATTTGTACAAAATGGTGTACTGATTATATGCCATCATCATATTTTCATCATCTTTACTTTACAGGCTTTGCTTCGTCATATCATCATCAAATTTGTAAGGATATAAAAAGGGGTAGTCAGTGCATTCTGCCTACACCGTTAAAGATCTGGCGTGATGGTATAATAATAATAACAAACCAAAAGC
>DWME01005925.1:0-14281 GCA_018244795.1 Parelbella ahira ahira | reverse complement strand
GTTTATGATTATGTGGATAAGTATCATTTTACGATGTAAGCCTGACGTAGGAGTGATCAACATTTTTTTCCAAAATTATAATAGAAAAGAATTTTCTATGTATAGTTGCTCAACCTACAATTTTATTAACTTTACGTCAACGTCAAAACGACAGCGTCAGTGTTTGATATGATTGAGGAGTCTAGTTACAATTACGAATATTTGCCTATTTTTTTAATTAAACGACATTAAACTTGTCAAACGTGACGTCACAAGTGTATTGACATTCCTTATCTATTATAATTATGTGACAAAAGTTTCACAACAAAACAAATTTCAACATGAACGATGTATATCCGTAAAATCAATTCCACATACGTCCAAAATCCTCTTACGAGGCACCAAAATGTGATCTCCGAAATTGGTCCGCGACCGTCGTTGGCCAGATGCGAGGGCTATTTTAAACTCATAATAACCGTTGTCGACACGTGTGTGACGACCATTACCACATATTACAAAAAAATTGAGGAAAACAATAAAACGATGCAGGGGAAGATCGGGGACATCAAAGTGGACGTGGTTTAAACTTGAGTCTTGTATGGAATTCAAGCTATATTTTGAAGTGGAAAATACTGCTTTAAATAGAAATGTTTTTGAAGAATAAACAGAAACATGGATATATTTGAGACAATATGTATTACGATCGCAATTATTCTCTAGATATGTATAAAGTTCGTGTATCTTTTTCTATATATCAAAATAACTTAATTTGTTATTATTTAGACAAATAATTAGAAATCTACTGGTCCAGTTACTATGGAATATATGTATTCCATAACTATACAAAGAGTATTCTAAAATCATTGTCAAACATATCTCATACGCGTGAAGCATTGCTCGGGGCAGAGCAATCTATCATAGAATAAATCTATGATATATTTACACACAGTGAATGCATTATCACCATTCCTAAATCAGCTATCAACGGACTCTTTTCACTAAAAGGGTGAAGCTCACTATAGAAAAGGTTGACCCTTCATAAAGACTTATCACCTCATATACAAAATATGGTTGTACTAATCCCAAACGTAGCAATCGATAAGGAATTTTGAGCCCTTGCATTAGAGCACAGTTTTCAACACACTCCTCTTCTGAGATGGGATCTGGTCGGAGTTAGCGGTAGTTTTTTCTCAACAATCTCTTCTCGGACTTAACTTACGTTATCTCTCCCACGAACGTCGCAAGGAATAGAACCCGCACATACATAATAAGGACGATATTTCTAAAGAAATTTAAATTTGCCCGCAAAGGTCCCGAGATAGGATTAAAGATTGGGCGTCGAGATGGCCCTTTGTGGCCGACCCTTAAGAAAACATGTCTTGATATGGAAATATCTTGGACGGGACTCAAGGAATCATTTGCGGGGGCGATCAAGAAAACGGTCTATGAATCCGTAATTAGACCGCGAGTGCGAGGGATTTATCTAAAAATCTGTCCCATGGAAACTCTTTGTGGTAACGTTTATTTTGCATGAGCGGGTGAGTAGAAAGCATCATTGTTTAGTCTCCGCTGACCGACGTTTTACGATGCGGTAGACCGTACACGTTGAAGTTTAAAACGATAATTTTTATCAGCGAGCACCGAGAGAGGGGTCCCGCGCAATCGATATGGGCATCCCTTTACCGAGCCATTGTCATTATGTACAGGGTCAAACAGTGCAGACGTTGCATCAGAAGATAAATGCAACATTTTACACGTATTCATTTTACTAGTCCTATCACATATTACGGAAATATTCTCTACCAGTGTTAATATCGGATACAGTGCACTCTTTTATAATTTAGTGAATGTAAATCTGATCTGTTATCTAATGGAATTAACTGAAACTATACACAACAAATATTTAGTAAGGCCATCCTCACAATTTTTAATACAAAACACCTAGCTATCTCGACAATCCTTCATTAATTTGTAAGTCAAACAAAAGAGAATAAACACTGGACCCACCGTACACTTGAACCAATATTTATTTTGATACAAGTAAATGACGACCATCGGTTCTCGGGCGTTTTGTGATGGAAATAACAGAGGCGAAAACACCTTTTGGTAACAATGAACACGTACAGCCGTTGTTTGTTAATGTTTCCACAACATCATAGTAAAAAAATGGGAAATATCTAGCTCTTACATTGCATTTACATATATCACGTACCAGGTCCATAATTGTTAAAGGGCATTGTGTAATGTCAGGATGGGTATTCGTTTCATGCTTAATATAAATAGTAACCACACAGTTAAAGGACACGCGATAGGCGCGAGGCAAACTTCCCCTCTCATTTCTCACAGAAAAGGCAAGACGTCACATCCAAAATTAAAAGCCACTTATTTAAAACCCGCCACTTAGACACCTTCCCGACCATACAAAAACTAAAAATATCGTCAACTATTGTGCTACGCTCGAAGAAGTTCCGTAGGTCACGGCGAACACATGGGTATGTAAAACGTGTCAGGAGCACGCCAAACATTTTTTATCTATGAAAAAATTATAAAAGACCGCTCCTGACAATGGGACCTTAGTAGCATCTTTGACAATTATAATATCAATTGGTTATTTATAGAGAACCGTTAGCGTCAATGAATGATCTTTCAACATTGGACTTTAAACCAACGGCATAACTGCTGAATATTCAATGACCCGTGCACGAGACTTTAGCTCTTTTGTCAGTTGTACGGCTGTGGTGAACACAAGGGTCATCACAAAAGGCACAAGATAACAATGCGCGCACGTCAATCGTGCGCTCATGCAAATAATTTTTTTCTTCCAAAACATCCCCTTTATCTGTCCATAGAAGGATGGGGTTAATTAATATGTACAAAATAATACAATTAATATTAAGAACCTTTTTTTAAGTTGGCACGAGGTCGCGATTCAACTGTCACCATGAGAATTATACCTTTATTGTGACAATAAGCTCGAGTTTAGTAGATTTATAAATGGGATTGCTTTGTTTCTGTTTATCAATTGAATATAATATTATGATATTTTATTGCAACGGGACCCTCATGCGATATTGAATGTAGCTGGTTTGACAGCTCACTTGAAGGGGTTAATATGAACGTTCAGGATAAACTCAATAATCTGAAACAACTGGTGTTGAAGCCAAACCTGCAATTGACGTTTAGACGATAGCGCAATCTTATTGTGTGGCAATGCAATATCTATCTACAACGCAAAATAAAAGCATCATTTGCTGTAGTTGCAGTGTTGTTTTCGAGAGAGAATAGTTTTGACTAAAAGTTCGTATTCCTCTATCAACTGCGTATACTTTCGTTGGTAATTTTGTGTAAACTGTTCCGACCGCTTAAGCTCCTTGTTGTACAAAGCGGTTGACAAAATGCGGGTTGGAAATTTTGAACGGTGCACAATTTTCGGGTTTAAGAAAGCTTTTGTTGTGCAACGGTTTAATACAAAAGTGTCAAATGACGGCACATCTGCTCGCACAAAGGGTTACGCTCTCGGATAGATTATTTTTCGAACCACCCCCGCAAGATCGGTCGCTTATACAGATGTTCCGAGTTCTACAACTTGAACCGGCTTTAATGCTTAATTTTATAATGAAACTGTTATACCCCTTATTATATTATTAAAACAGGTAACATTCAGATTTATAATGAATGTAATAGATATGAAAATTGTCACGAATCGAACTGTTTATGAATGATATATGCTGATAATTTAAATATATAGCATTTGTTAATCGTCATATTATATTATTTATCTATCTTGTAATGTATTGCGAAAGCTTGAAACTATATTTGGCTAATATTGAGCTAACACCCTATAATAAACTTTCTTTGTGCAGTGACGTGATGAAGCCACGAGCCGAATGTATGGACAGATCATGACGTAAGCATTCTACGAACGACGTCCAACATTGTTGTTGTGCAACATCTTGCACGTTAGAGGACAAAAGTGACTGAGCTGAACGATAAAATTGTCTCCAAACAACAAATCCTTTGAACCCGTCAACGGATTGTAACAATCATTAATAAAATACTAAATTCTGGACAGAAAAAGGAAGATGACGCAGACGTTTGAAATGAAATCTTTTCTAAATTTGGTACAGACGTGGATACGTATCGTTATGTTGGGGACATCGAATTATGTTTTTGTTTGGATCAGCCTCGCGTATATAATATTCAAAATTAAAGTTTTTGTTATATTTCAATATAAACTTGCATGTTTTATTATCTATGTGTAGTTTAGTGGATTTCACAAATATGTTCCAAAAATGTTTAATTAACACTTACCGCTGTGCATGGTATTGGATTCAGCGTCTGCTACTTCAGTCCTTGACTTCTTCTGGTGTTCTGGTGACTCTGAGGTATCCATGTGTTCTTGTTTTATCTTAGGTTTGATGTCTTCATCGGGGGAACTTGAAGGCATTGGTGACGTAGATGCCCTTCTCTTTGGCGTCGATACTTCGGCTTCCACATCTATTAAATATAAATTTTGGTAAAACACTTGTAGCATATCACTTTAATTTTATTTTAGTTATTTTCATCCATTTTATCTTTATGATAATTTTCATTGTTTTTGGCTGTCATATTAAAGAAACATTCAGTTTTGTATTAACTTGACTTGTCTTGACTTGTTTTTGTGTTATCTTTAACCGTTGACATCCATTGTATTGAATTAATTGTTGCTTCTTGACATTGATTTTATTTTAATCAAATTATTTGACACGTTAATTGGTGTAAAGTGCTTTGGTAATTGTAACTGATGTAATTAACAAAAAATTTAAAATATGAATATACTTAACATTATATTTAAACGACATGTTGTATTAAATAAGATACTAGATAATTTACGAAATTGGGGTAGAATATAACTTTTGTCTCATGTTCAGACTTCCTAAATGCTTACCTTCCAATAACCTTTTGGGAGTACTCGATGCACCCCCATCTTCTAAAAGGTCGGGATGAGCTATCGAAGGACTAGCCAGTGGTGGAGTGTGCACCCTGCTGCTCGGTGGCCTCCTGGCTGTTAATAGGGATGGTCTTCTACCACTGGAATTGGCGCCAGCGACCTGACCGGGCCTTGATCCGTCTTCTTGATCAGAATTTGGTCCTGGGAAAGGCAAGTTCAATTTTAGACTTAAAAAAATTCTTTTTAAATAAACGCCACGCCTGTAATCCCCGAAGGGGTAGGCAGAGGAGTGTAGTACCTACACTCCTACGTTTCACCAGTTTAAGTTCCATGGAATAGGTGGTGAGCCTATTGCCATTCATCGGGCACAATTCCATACTCCGAGTCACTACTAGAAATTTTAAATTATGAAAATTTACTAGCACCCGACCCGGGATTTGAATCCTGGACCTCCCGATCGGCAGTTGCGCTTGCAACCAGTCGAGCAAGGAGGCAATTCCTTTTAAGTGGTTTCTATATATTCATAATTTGAGTACTAAATCTTTTGTTACATGTACTCGTACCTATACTGTTAGATGAGACTTTTGTGTGTGTGTAAATCCTAAAATAAATAAAATAGGAATAGGAATTATAAAAATAATTCTAACAATCACAATGAAAGGCAATGTCTTTAAAATTAGATTTCCAGTGACAAATACGTTAAGTAACTACACAATTTTTTCACATACTGGCAATCAAAGAAAAATTGTCAAGATTTAAATATTGTGCAGCTTAACATCGTTGTAAGTCTTACCAGCGCTGTAGCAGTGGTAGGAGGTAAGGTCTTTGTCGCAAGACGAGACCTTGTGCTGGATGAAGCGGACGATGTCAGCTAGGGCGAACGCCCGGCGACAGGCCCCGCAGGTGAGGGTGTCGGCGGGGACGCCGGGCGTCGGCGAGCCCCCGCCTTCTGCCGCGCTGTCCGCATCCGCTGAAGGAAATGCAAAATATAAAAAGAGGAATAGCTGCAGCACAGAAGAAAGAGAATGCATGGTTTTGTTCTATGTATAACAGTAATTATAACAAGAGAAAATAAGTATTTAGTATATTCATGATCTGCTGTGAAAGGTTTACAGGTTCCGTAGTTGCTGTTAAACAGCGATGATCGTGTAAAAAGCTAAAATGTAAATATATGACATGAAATATATGCTACGTAATTAAAAAGATCTATCTATCTTATTAATCGATTCGAACTTGTTCTTTTTATCATGTGCCCGCTGTTAAAATGCAAAATTAGACTTAGGCTCCAATACCTACAGGTTTAAATTTTAAAAGCAACACTATTTGACAGGAAGTAAAGAAATTTGTGCTTATTAACGTACTCGTATGCAAATGTACGTTTCGTTAACTCGATATATTTCAACAGATGATAAATTACAATTTTAAAAATTAAAAGCCGTGCAGCATTAAAAAAGCATACGAGATGAAATGGAACGTCAATTTTTGAAACGACTTAGTATGGACGACATGTGGACACTGAACCCTTTATAACTTGCATTTAATTATGGGTATGGTAAGTAAAGGAGTCACGGTTTGAGGTGTCAGTTGTGGGGATTGACCACTTATTTTTGAATGCAAAGGATGTAATGACAGTCCTTGCCTGTGGTCCTCCGAGAAGGGTTATTACGGGTTTTGTTAAGAGTGGAAAGTTAATCGCCTTGAACAGTTGTTGTCATAACACCTTTCATCCTTTTTTATAAGTTTCAATAATTTGGTTTCTGTTAATAATTATTAATAATTATAATTTGCGTGTTTTGGTATCGGTAAATTGTTCATAAGCGACACTGTTCGGTAGTTGTGAATTTGTGTTTTTAATTAATGTAATAACCTAACCTTATATTTCTTCCTACATATAAATTGCTAGCAAATGAAAAATATCTCAGAACAGTACTCCAAATAAAATCTATAAAATACGACAAAACGTTTCTGTTGACGCCATTTTAATCTGACATCCCATGCAATAAAAATTGCCCTTATATATTAATTTGCTCCATTATATACGGGGCATGTATACACGTTAATTGCCCAATAAATAAAGGCGACACGGCATCGACGCCTAAGAATTATAAAGGCGCTTTCATATTCAAGCGGCGCACAATTGGCCAGTACATCAAAGACGTTCGCGAGCTAATTTCGCATAAGTACTATGCAGACGCCCTTACATTCCGTACGCTTTTATTATTATTATTTTTCCTTCAATCTCTTTGTAGGGAAAAGTAGGCCGTACTTTCTTGAATGTACACAGGGGTCGATTGTAACCGGAGTATTAAATTAATATAGCAAAAACTACATGGTTCGATCGCTTTGTTTGCCGTGTCCTATGTGTTTGTTTAGGGGGTTTATTATGTAAATGTGTCGTTTTATTTTACAGACTTATTTAGGCGGCGGCGATGATGGCTCGTGGCAAATGGTTTTGTTTTTTAATCGTTTCCGCAAGGAAGTTTGTACATGGCGTGGTTTACTTCCGACATGATCCAGCATTATTTGAATTATAACGTGACTAATTGATGTTTACAAAAAAATTATTAAGGAAGACAACGTACTTATATACAAATGTTTTTTAAATTATTGAAGCGTTTGTTGATTAATTTTTTTTAATTTTTTTTTATCAACGACTTGTACAGACTGTTTTACAATAGTTAAAAATAATTGGCTCACTAAGCATAATATTACCAAAGACTTCAAATAGGACTAATTGATATTCACAGTCATATACCTCAACTCCTATTGAAGATTGTTTAGACATGTCTAAAGGTTATTATTTAATAGAATAGTTATTTAATAAAAGCTTACAACGCCCTGCTTATTTTCTATATCTTCACCAGAAGGCAGAAGTAAATAGCCCCATACTCTAATAGTACCAGCTATAAAATCTATACAATGGCTAACTCATAAATCAATACCAAACCAAATTTAAACGCGGTAAAACCACCCGGTGTATACGGAACCCTATTGGCGTGTTCATAGAAATTTGATATCGAGTGCAAAGTATCGAACAAATAGCAGGTACGGACCACGCCCTCGCCCGCCACTGGCCACTGGTCAGTCTACACATGCGCTCTACACCCACGATACTTTCCACAGTTCCACTGATTTATTAGGAGTGGCTCATTTTCAAAGGGATGTAACATAATTGTTATCTATGCCCATTCTATGAACGGTACAGTCAGTAGCATATAAGTACAGTATGGAACTATAATTGCCTTCGTTTCCGCGACTGTACTTTGTGAATTTAGTTGCTTAACTTTTAAAACATACTGTACTCGGTTTAATGTTAGCATTAGTACAGAT
Source organism: Parelbella ahira ahira (assembly GCA_018244795.1). Taxonomy (NCBI): domain Eukaryota; kingdom Metazoa; phylum Arthropoda; class Insecta; order Lepidoptera; family Hesperiidae; genus Parelbella; species Parelbella ahira. The sequence goes on along the minus strand of DWME01005925.1, from coordinate 6,042 downwards.
ATTATATTTAGAATGGGAGGGTAAAAGTCTAGATGTTGATTAAATTAAAGCGTTATTACCCACTGCTATAACTTAATTTACCTGAATTAAATAAATACGAATATATACATATGAAGGTATAATTTAACAGGTGGATCGGTCGTAACACTCTCCTCAGCCTACCTCTTCGAGAAACACATACATGAATAGGAAAATAAGATATATAAGTAAGCCTAATGTTTGACTCAATACCCGTTAAGTCCGATGCGTAAATTTTGTCCAAGGCGTCTTAAAGTCATAATTCGTTCCTTTTGTAAATATCCATCTATTATTTTATAGGTACAATTCTGTTAATTTCATAATGATTGATAGTGTGTTACATTTAAAACACGCCTGAACTTTTGAAGTACAACAGTGTTAGTCCACGTGGGCGCGACACAGCACCGACTGTACATTATCTCTGATTTATTGAAAAGTTATGTCTAGCCAGGCTTCTAACGCCTCAGGTGTCGGCTAGGGGAGCCACCCTAGCACTGTCAAAAGTTTAAATTAGCTCGTTACGACACGATGTGGCATCCCAGTTGAATTTGTGCTTTGTTTTTTCAACTCGGGAAAAGGTCACTGCACGTGTGGTACGTTCTACTTGTGTTAGAAGAACTTCAGAATCGACCGTCAACGTCGTATAAATTATTAATTGCATTTCGTAGCGTCGATGCTGCAGTTGTAACGCCGTGTTAATTTGTGAAACTTTGTGTGTATTACAGTTACTAACTTTCACGTTTGTTTGTTTTTGTTGGTCCCAAAATACGAGCGTGTTACTATCAGAATCGGTTCGGATATAACGATAATGATATTGCCAATATAGTGTGCGACCAATGAAGAAGTAGTGAGGAAGGAAAACTCGCCTATCTTGACCAAATAGTCAGATACTGATTTGGGATATTGATTTTGGAGATGTATACGAAATCGGTGTTAGTGTGTGAAGTGAGTGATGGATAGTTGAGTAGATGAAATACATCAAGTCTATAACAGTATAAAGGTAGATACCAGTAGAAGAAAAGGTAGATACCATAGAACAGTATAAAGATAGATACATATATTGCACATGGTATTCAGTGTCTACCCTGTAAGTAACCTGGCGTGGTTAAATAATATGAATAATCACATTTCAAATAATTTATTGTGTTATAGTTATAATTTTGGTTTTATAGTTTCGCTTTAGGAGTTCAAATTCAACGATTCAATCGCCTATGGAATGTTATACAAAATTTACACACGAATAACGCATTGATTTGAAAGATTGATTACGGTTCTATGCGTTTGATATCAAACGTGGCGGGAAAAAAATGTCCGTTTTCGACACAAGCATGACCACCGTGGCCGATGTTAATTGGCGGGGGATCACCGCCGCCCCATTGTTGCGATCCATAGAAATCGGCCGTTTTTCACGACAATAACTCCAAATAAAAATAATACTCGGAATTTGCGGGGGTGTGTTGATTGTTACTCGAACTGCGCCCCGAATGTGTAACCGACATTAGTTTTAGCATAACGCTCGGTAATTTCATTGTTACATCCGATTCCACACAACCATTGTAGGTGTTAGGTAATATTTAACATCTGTGTACGTAGTATGATAATATTGCGAGGCTTTCGACTTAAACATAATATCACGCTTGTAATATGAGAACAGATAGGCAGAGTGTAGTAAACTCTCATGTGTGACCTTTATGTCCCGGCATGGAATAGGCGGTGAGCCTATTGCCATACACAGGACACAGATCCACATTCCGAGCCACTACTAGAAATTACTAGAACCTTTCTTACTAGGATTTCTACTACTTACGCTCACGAAATAACACATTTTGGTTAGACTTTGTGATAATTATGATCATAGTGTTATGACCATCACTGTTCATTACAATTAAAAACACCGTTAGATATTTGTCGGTTATATAAATTTATATACAAATCCGATTATACATTAGTAAGTTTCTAGTAAGCCTCTGATCGGTAAGTAACCAATATTAAAATTAAGATGTAACAAAGATAAATTATAAGCCTATGTAACATTTCAGCAGTTTTTGTGACATATGATACGTAAATATTATAATTATGTTTAGTTAATGAGAAATTTATTCAATGATATAGAATAATTATTTTGTTGTGTGTTTTGTCATGTGTGTGTGTCGCTGCGTGTTTAAAATTCCATTGCACGAATTTTGACATCGGCCTTTGATAACCCCTCATTCAGTGGCTCAAGTTGTCGGAAATGGACATTCAGTTCAAAGCCTTTCGGCATAAAGCCTTGTCGGCAAATTGCGAATTGGTCCTCGCCTTTTTCTTGTAATCTGCGGGCCACGTCTTGTGAAATTTTAACGTACTGTTTATTGGCCGCTTATTCGCTAATTAGCGAATATGTAATCACCAGTAGTATTACAGAATGCATATATCTACTTATATCTAAAAATTGTATATAGACATATTGGAAATGAATGAATATGTACCTATGTACCTACTGATCAGATGAAATATAAAACTCAAATGCACTTTCTCAAGAATTTTTATGTAGTCCCAAATACTTTGATTTTTATATAGAGGATGCGTGTTTAAAATGTTTCTGTTCAATTATTTAGCCATACATTTTTTAAAAGTTACGTCAAATAATTCATACGTTTTGAACATTAGATTATCAGACGATAATATCAATATTTCCAATATGTTACACACATGTCACGTGAACATTTACGTTTTCTTATAATGTTAAAGAATAAAGCGCAAAGCAGAAAAGATAGCAGCAACTGGAAGTCGCGGTCGCACGCCGTCGTTTAAGTAATGGTACGGGGTGAGTGACGTCATTAGGCCGCTGTTGACACAGCCCGCCTTCAGCCATGAATGGCGAAGTGGGCCAGGCGATGGGCGGGCTCCGCTATGGACGACGCGGTCAGTCAGAAAAAGGCTCTGCATTTTCATTTTGGCCCGAAGAAGAAAAATCCTATACTCTATTTTATGAGCGAATTAATATGCTTCTAAATTTGAAAGGCAGGTTATGGTAGGTGAAGTGTCAAATTAGAGTTTATGAGTTTCCGTTGCGGTACTATTACAGATAAGGTATTGTTAATAGCAATCTATAAAACAATTATTAAGATACTGATCTGAATCACATTAACATCCCACAGTTGGGGGCGAAACTTTCTAAAGTTGTAGAAAAACATTTCTACCTACCCTACGAGTACCTACATAATAATCGAATGTAATTTTGTTTATAAACTAAAAAAGTGTTCAGTAGCCAACATCAGCCGAAGTCTATCAAATTAAGGAGGCGTACCTATAAAACAGGATTACCTCTTAAGGGGATGCTTCTCGCCCACCGATAGCTAATCGAATTATCCGACGTAATTCTGACGAGAAAAACGACTGATTATCTCCATCTTGTTTTTTTTTCGTCTCAGAAAAGAAAGGGATCAGTAGTCAATGTTAAAGTTTTGTTAGATACTTCGTAAGCCGAGTTCTAATGACGTCATCTGCAATATTATAAAAATTGTAGGCATTTTTTCTATCCCTATTAATACGCTTTAGACTGTTTCAATAATCATTTGATTACCTTAATTCCCTTGATTCTTGGTGTCAGCAACTATTTAGATATAGGGACCATTAAAACAGGTCCATTATTTTAAGAGATTATTTGATTGTTTCTTTATAAAGGTGATATAAATATTTCTGGTAAGTTCAAGTGCCAAAATGCTACTGAATATATTCTAATCTTTAAGTTTAGTAGTAGGATATTGATATACAAATAGTATTTAAAATTTAAATCCTGAATAGTTATTTAATCAAACGAATATAATCTCGGGTAAAAGAATCTAAAAAATATAAAAATATGACACTTCAAAATTAAATTGACACAACCAACCCCGGTCTCCCCTACTAAAATAGTAAAAAAGTATTTTTCCCACTGAATTATGCAGTGGTCTTATTAATCAAATAATACTATCTGAACTACCTAACATTAAAGACCAGGTGAACGCCGTGCTTATTGTCATCTTATAATACGTTAAAAACAAAAATGTGAAGTATTAAATCAATTCTAAGGCAAAGCGAAATCCCACTAATCAGGAATCTAACTATGGATGTCGTGAAAAGATAAACATATAAATTACAGAAGCACAATAGAGAATCAAATGAATTATGACTTTACTACGTTCTCGCGTAGCACAGGTACACAAATGGGAAATCCTCCGAGACCGAAAAAAACGACCACGACTGATCGAATTAAGGCTGGGTCAGTAATCGTGTTACTGATATCCAATACCGGGCCGAATATTGGAAATAACCAAAGGAAAACAGAGCCCTCTTGTGTATTGGCCTCTTCGTTAGAGGGATTTGAATTTTTTTCTCTCTTTATTTTTTATTTTTATACTTTTTTTTCGCTGTAGGTGTAACGTAACACCGCGCCTGGGGATCGAGATGGACAACCCTTAATAGAAAAATATTGGTAGTGGAGAAAAAATTGAAAATTCACACCGAATGGTTTTGCGCGCCACGCTGCGGGTATCAAGTGAATTGCTTGCCGCTAAATAGAATGTAAACTAAGCTTTTCAATTAATATAATGTGACGTTGGTACGTTGGTTATGTTTTTTCATTGTTTAAAGTTACGCTCTGCTTCTTTTAATACTTTGATTGGAACATACCTAATAGTGACTGATGTAATGCTAAGCGAGGCCATATCTTGTCCATATCCTAGAGAGATACTCGTATACCTACGTCTCCGAAACCGCAGTGTGTGCACGGACCAAGATGAATAAAGAAAAAGCACATGAGGTCAATATGGATAGATAAACCTGATACTCAGTGCTCTCTGCCTACCCCATAAAGAACTCGGCATGATAATAATAATGAAATCAGCAGTTGGATGGCATTTAAGTTTTTTTATAGAAACAACGCAAAATATACAGGTATTAGTCTCCTCTCGAAGTAATGTTATACGTTATACGTTATAGTGAAAATCTTGCCTAACAATAATTGTACCTAATCTTACAATATGACTTGTAATGTAACATGCTATAAACATGTCCCCACAACCCATGTTGGCATTTGAATTAACATAATTCATTATGCAGTTGTCATTCGCGTCATAAACAACACGACTTCTAATTTTACATTTATCTATCCACTGTAGTCAATGTTTTAATATATCTATCACAATTTTCTGTTGAATTTAAAACAATATTACTGCCGATAATTAGGTATAGGTAATGGAACATAATTCATTCGCATAAATACTTCCGTGATCCGTTAATATATGAATGGTTATAAATCCATATTTAAACAGCATAAGCCTACCACAACTCTTCATCACCATCTGGGTTGACTGGTAGAAAATGTCAATTGGCATGAAGTCCGAACTTTGTTAACAACAATAAAGAATGAATAAACAAATAAATAAATAAAATATCATTTTATGGAGTATAACATAATTTTATGAAGCATAATATCATATATAAAAGTTTTAAGCGAATTTCATAAGTCATAAATCTTCGCACATGACATTATTTGAATGTTTGAACGGTCACCAAATAATTCTCTCGTCACCGGTACTTAACTTGGGTATATTCTCAACACTAGTATACGTTTAGTGACGGAAAAATACATATTCTATACGTAGTGCGTAGTAAGGGAAGGAATGTGCGCCATTCGACGTATATTTGTCACGATACAAGTGTCAATAAAAACGCCACACCGGACTGTCTGTCGCTGTGCCATAGTACTTTAGGGTTGTACGCGTTTGAAATTCATCGAATCGATAAACTGTATATTTTATATAATCAAATTTACGCATTTTATTTGCGTATTATACGCACCACTTGATATTAAATATATTACATTAGAAACTTTATACGCTTTTGAACTTATACAACAGTTAACTAGACAACTGTTGCACTCTAAAAAATATTTTCCGATGACAGTTGTTTTATTTTTGGAATTAGGATAAAGAAAGTATTCCACTTCTAGAAACCAAGTAATTTGTTATAAAATAATACAAACATGTAATAAGATAAAAA
>DWME01005924.1:0-14285 GCA_018244795.1 Parelbella ahira ahira | reverse complement strand
TCGAAAGTTATTTTAAAATTCTTTTCCTCCTCCGAGATTCCTGATGTATCCATCAGCCAGTATCTGATCTATTAGGTCAAGGAGAGTCTTGGTCTTTCTCGGCACCTTCATGTATCGTTTTTCGCCGTTTGTTTCTTTTTATCCCTAAATTTTTATTGTTATTAAATATTTACAAATAAAATTAACACATTTAACATACTTATACAACTTGGCAAGTGTTTAATGACAGTACAATTTATAGAAATTTAGACGGCTATTAAAACAGGTAGGTGAGCAGTGAGCCGCCATTTTTATTACAATGTTATGTGAATTCTCTTTGCGTGTCGTAAAACCATCACTATGCCTGTATCAATGTAAGTTTATCGGGGAACGATAAACAATGCATCCATTCCTGCTGTTTACCAGTAATATTTGCAAAGTTAGCGTTTGATGTCTATTGAGAAACGATGTAGCGTAACGATAACCAATAAGGAAGGAAAGTCGTCGAACGGAGTCTACATTTCGACAAATGGTAACGATGAGGATTTAAAAAAAAAAATTGGTTAATTGACTCTGATACACATAAGATCTGTAACCATGAAGGCATCTGATTCTTGGGGCTTTCTGCCTACTCCGTACGGGACCAAGTGTGATGTTATAACATGAATAGTAGGTACTGCAGATAGGGCCCATTATTTATATTTATGAATAACATCTGCCCCTTAAAGCCAGGAAGACGGACGCATACAAATCGAATAAACTTGTTGCATATTTTTGAGAACTAGAAAATGTGCAATAAGCTTACTTGTGTAGTGTAGTGTTGTGGCTGGCTATATAATGGTTCTTGCGGTGAAGCGATGTTGCAGAAATGACTAATTAATTACATACACGGTCGGTTTTTACTCGCACTGAGTGTTTGTTGCGGGAATATATTGGTTCTTTGCTGCATTGTAATGGATTAATAAATATTTTGTTGAAAAATAAGTACACAACATAGATTCGTCTGTAGTTCCATCGTCGCAAACAGGTCGCGTGATGGGAAGCTTAGAATCACTCTCTACTACACTGCCCAACTGCGAATTAGAACAGACATATGTATTTGAATGTTTTCTTCCTTTTATATAATAATAACACTCAACATATAAGTTATTTATTAATTTAATCGAAAAATATTTTGCATTGACAAGGGATCATGAGATATTACAAAACTCTATGTAAATTGCGCAGAAATTATGTGTCCCGTACGAATGAAACCCCAACCCGGTCGGGGTATTGAGCTGTTTAATCGTCAAAATTCACGGATCAATGGGAATGTTTTGCGTGCGGTGGTGACTCATGAATCATTTATTAATGCAAACGGCTATTTCCGAATCGCCACGACCAGCGACTGTTCGTTCACTGACGGCTATCTTCGATCTGTAAAATTCAGTTATATTATCTCGTCACCTGTTCGTTCATGGCATTGAATAATTTCATAAATTACATTTTAAATATGTGTTACAAGTGAAAGAAAATTTTTGGTAGGTATGTAAATAATTTTTTATGCTCTATGGTTTTAGCCAGTTGTGCCGCAAGACAGCTTGATTGTTTCTGGTTCATTCGGAACCCAACTTGGTATCAGGTTATATGTTAAAAAATGGTCGTACTCTTCTAACCATTTATCGTTTAACTGTTATACTAGAGTGTGTTCTCAGTACAAGACATGTCAAGGTCTGACACGCTGGGAAATATGCAATTTAGCGGAGGTTCCAGGACAAAGACAATATTATGGACAGCTTCCAAGAGTCTGGGTTTCCTCACAATAGAGAACACTGGTGTAGCACATATTCTGTTAAATTTGGACCTACCAAAATTTGATTGAACTATGCAATTCCCAAAATTCATAGAGCAATCAGATCGTTTCGCGGGCAACGGCGTTCCATGAATCATTAATAAACGAAAACCGCTATTGTTGTGCACTGGCGGCGGTATTCTGCCATGTGTGTCGGCTGTCAACAGTTATTATTATATCATCACGCTAGGTTCCTTAAAGGTTAGACAGAGAACACCGAGTGTCAAATTTCTCTGTTGTTATAGATTATTGTTCTTCTTCTACTTTCATCTGCAACACTATCACTTTACCTTGCATTACGAGAATTATTGTATTTCATTTAAGATAAAAGATTGACTTCATTTTTTGAAAATTTGTGAAGAAATGAAAATCACTATTAGACATTCTTTCATTATGATATTGTTTCGTGGGTAGAAAAGCATTTTTATATATAACTGCAGGAGTTTTTTTTAATGAAGTTAATATTAACATTTTCGTTGGATTTCAAATGAAAATAAATATCTACTTATAACCAAGTACAGAGCGCTGCAAATTAAGTTAATAATAGGTAAGTCATCGCGTCAACTAAGCGACATATTTTAGGAATGCTCACGAAATACATAAATGCTTTTGATGAATAGGTATTTTTCTAACTTGTTCAAATCAGAGAGTTTTAAAACAGTGTAATTTTAAAGGTTTTATCAATGCGAACAAAATTATAAGAGAAGGTACGTACTCAGTACATTCCGAAAATAAAGTAGCATGGGGCATTTTTGGTGAGTCCTTCCAATTCGTTCGTAAGTTACAGTTCCTGAACAAAACGACCGGCTCGATTCCAATTGTCAATCTATGATTGGATCGTCTATAAATGCAACTGCCGTTGTCGTGAACTGCCTGCCATAATTCACTGCGGGCTGTCTGTGACGCGTTGACGTTAAATTTGACTTTATTAATATTTGATCTATTTTGCCTCGCCATCAGTAGTGACAGCGTGGTCACTTACAATTCTGCGTACCACTATGGAGGTCTTATGTTCAAATCCTTCAGACTTCTCTACAAAAATATACGTTTCACGATTAAATGATCACTAGCTGTAAACGTGAAGGAAAGAATCATAAGGAAACCTGCACTTAGAGCTCTCCATAATGAACTTGGATCAGGTGACCGTGTTGTCATGAGATATTATATCCTTAACTACTTAAAGGGTGTCATTGACGTGAAGAGACTGATGATGACGTGGGTTAACGCTGCAGTAAAAACAAAGCGGGCCAAACGACGTCATGTAATATCCAACTTCGGCAAACATTCACCTGTTGCTGGGGAAAAATATGCTGCCAAGTCGGTAAAGTTAGAGGCGCGGGACTGAAATAGAATTAAAAAGAATACCATCTCGTACGTAAGTAACATAAATTATCTCATCAATCTAAGAATATGTTTAATAATAATAAAGTAAAACTGTACCTACATAAATTTAAACATAGACAGGTAACCGAAGCTCAGCAAGTACGTCACATCATTTATGCTCTCTTTCTCCCTCATAAGGGACCTACAGTGGTAATATAATAATGATAATTAAACTTGTTAGATAGTGTTTGTTCTCAGATTAAAAGTGTCCTCTAAAGGCTTCAAATCAATTATTATGATCTCTTCATATGAATTTTGAGCAGTTTTATTAGGTCGATATGAGAATACCTACTTGTATTGAAATATTTATTAACTATTATGTCTTTTTAAAAATAGCATAAGTAAAATCATCATTCAAACATTTTTAGTGTAAAGTATATATACATATACGAGTATGTAGCTCGAAATAAACCAGCAAAATGCTGAAGAGAAAACCAAAAATATGTATTTTTCTGTTCCATTTGCATGAAACCATCTACATTTCTGTGAATTTTGTGAAATAAATATATAATATATATTCTTACTGTAATCAACTTCGGAGTTAGATGGATAAATATCTTGGCCCCAGACGCAGACATCATTTGCAATAACCCGTATGACGAGTGCGATTATTCAACTCGTCCTTCAACCGAATTCATCCAATTTAAAAATTGTGTACTCGAGACGTACCCATGTGATCTTTTGCTGTTTAGGACTCGGCAGATAAAAATTTTTATTATACCGGTCATTGAATAATAAAATAAATAGGAGTGCCATTTGGAACCAGTGATAGCCTAACGGGTTAAAGGGCGGCCCAAACTCTGCGGGCTTGTGTCCAAATAGTGGCACGTATCTGAGTGTTAACAATTAAGGGCGTACTTTCCTATTAAACTTTTCGTGACTGCTTGATTAAATATGTACACATTTAAAATAAGTATGATTTTTCGGGATGGTGTCTAGGAGTGTTCATTTTTTAACCAATGTTTAATTATTTATTTTTCATTGTTATCCTTTTAGAGAATGCTTGGTAAGCAATGCAACAATAGTTTTTTGCAACGAATTCAGCAAATTTAGCAAAACATCTTGTCAAATGAAAATACGAGTTAAACGATAACAAACTAGGAGCGTGTTAACAAGCACACAATAAAGTTGACCTCACTAACTAAGCACTTAGGGTTATGGGCGCCACGCGGGCCGCTCAGGGCGCGAATGTACACGCCATCCACTTGTTTAACATCGTCGCTTACAAGCTATTAAGTATAAGCGCGATCCACACTGCCCGGTGCCTTGGGAGAACCCAGCATAATAAATTTTCTACTAGTTTTTTGACAGTCGCTTAACATTGTACCGAGCTATCTTCAGATAGCTCGGTACAATGTTCTGAATCTGAATCTCTTATGGCTGTTCTGTTAATTAACTATTATGATATAATAATATGTATGCATTTGCTCGTCAACAGTTAGTTGAAACGTGGGTGTTTACTACACTCCTCTGCTTACCCCTCTGGGGATTACAGGTGTGATGTTACTGCAATTAGTCATATTATGAAGCCTTTTTTGTAAATATAATGCAAATGTAAACGGACAAAGACATAAAAACTTTAACTTTATATTAAATACATTTATTTATGTAAGAAGACATGAATGTTACATTAATTATTACTTAGTTTGCTAAAGGTCTATGGAATCACTTGTTCATTTCTATGAAACAATGTGTGATAACCATAATGATGACCATTTAGTGAGCTGATACCGTTTTCAAATCTAGGCGACAATAAGTTGGAGGCGTGCAATATGTGAGATTATTACAATAAATTTCTAGTAATCATTAATTTTTTAACATAAAAGTTCTAGTCAATTGTAGCTCACGAATGAATAATAATTTTATTTCAGTCCTATTTCATTTTTCTTTTACTCTTAAATATCTTTTATATTTTTAGGAGGATCTCAAAAAGGGTAGTCAATTTTGCTACGCCCACATCACGTCTGATCAATTTTGATATTGTTTTTTATCTTGCGGAGCGTAAATAAGTTATGAGAGAATCGAGATTTATTCTTCTTTAGCAACATCGTGTAGGATTATGGGGTTATAAAAAATTGTACTTGCTTTAGCAACAAATTTTATCAGTATTGACTTTACTACCGTGATACTTCCACATTACAAATTTAAACAAAAACTAGAAACACAATTGGTAATCGTGCAATAATATACATTCTACTAAGAATTATAAAACTTCGTTCTAATGGGCTTACTATATTTTAAAGAAGCAGTGTGATTGATTAAGACCCAAACTTTTTGATGAAAAACAAAGTAGACGCTCAACGGTGAAATTCAGAGTATCTAGTACATTTTTACTGCTAAAACAATTCCACAATAGCAGATGAGGGTCATAAAAGAATATTATAAAAAGGTAAATATCAACATGTTGACACGTTATACTATAAAGAGTGTATAATTAACGTCCAGTGATTAACGTAACGCAATTGATTATTATAATCAACGTCCCCTTACTACATTCAGGTTTCAAAGTTGCAAAACAAAGTAGGTACTTGTTAGAAATGTGTTCTACAATTTGTAATGCTTATATTTGATATCTCACTGACAATATAATTGTAAGAAGAGATATAACTTCGTTAGAAACGATAAATTGAAAATTGTCTCATAAACCTCTTATAATTAAAGAAAATAATTCTAGCTAGATAGAGTGACGATATACGTAAAGTGTCTGGCAACGATTGGATCGAGCTCAGTAGCGTGCTATTAGAGAGGCTCATGTGCACGGCACTGGATGGAAACAAACTAATAACGAACGAATTAAAGTAATTTGAAAAACAGCTGACAATTATTTGAGTTCATTATTTTTCGAAACCACATTATCAAACATCATCGTCATCAGCATAAGATCTCAATTCATTGCTGATTATAGACCTTCCGTAATGTAGTGGGTTTCTATCCTTAATTCCCACGCTAAGCATGCGGGTTGAGGATTGCAAAGTACAATTTCTCGCATCACCTATACTGCTGCCTGTCCGCGGCCAGGCCGTGCAACTGTGCCTAAATTGGCTAGGCTATACCGCGAATAGCCGGTCGCCAAAACCTCATATACATATAGCAGAGTATATGACAGACATATAAGGTTAGCTTGGGTTTTAAAGATGGAGGTTGGAACCGCTTACACCATCGAAAATAATATTTAATCTTGATTGTCATTGGCGTTGTTAAGTAAAGATAATGTTAAAACGCTATTTATGCAGTCACTCATGGCTTACACCGCAGCGCACAGTTCACACCGCGCGGCCGGTAACCAGCTGAAGTGGGTCTCAAATTGACGTCCATCGCTACATCCGACGTGACGCTCACCTTTTAATGCCACTCCAACGATTCTAGTTTATGGATCATATTTCGCTATTTCCGAATGTGTGTCAAATAAAACAAATGGTGAGTACAATTCTGCCGTAAAGACGATCGTTGCGATATTAACACGACATTTTCCTATACCTAGTACATTTTTTTGTTGTTTAGCAAATTGAAAGTGTTTGCTGTTACTTTCGTTTAATTTAGTTTTCTTAAAAGTTAAGGTAGATTGTAAGCATATATACATCTGGCACTGAGTATTTGCTTCCGTCCCCGTAAGGAACTTGATAATAAATTTTTGATAAATTTTTGTCATATTTGATATGAGACATTTGACGGCAACTCCGGATCAAAATTCACGTTTCAGATCCTTCTGTACCATGTTTTTGTGATACTTGTGCAAACTTTAGTACAAACATAGGTTGTAACTAAGTGAGTTCTTAAAGATATTTAGATCGGTAGTGTGTTCTTTAAAATATGTTTTAATACAGAGCAGAAAATTACCTAAATAACAAATTCTGTGAATCAATTTGATGCTAAATTTCCTTTTAGTGTAATATTCAAGTTTCAATGCACATTATTTTACTACGTAATGTTATTATAACAATGGAATTTTAGTTCACATTTAACGGTTTCAACGGGAATATTTACATACGAGTATAATGACGCGGAACGGGACTGGGGGCGGTGTTTCCTTTCATAACCACTCGGAAATATCCCGTGACTCAATTTGTTTTTCATCTACTAGAAATATTATATATAAAGATTCCATTGCTGAAAATGTTCAGCGTGCATTTTTATTTACAATATGTAACCACCAATGTAGCACGGAAACTGGGGCGGTTTTGATTAGAAATTCAAGTTGGTCAAGTGCCGTGGTAGAGGGAACGCGATTGAGACATACAAATATTTGGCGTGGGATTACTTTTCAATTGGAACGTGCCTACGAAGACGGCCCAGGGTGCCGGCTATTTGAGTTTCAATTATCCGAGAGCTCTTCGCAAATACTGGTGCCCGAGTTATGATATGCATATTAGCCGCCGCTGGTAGCCTTTTCGCGTTCCAATGTTCTGCGGCTGGAGATGGTGGATTATAGCTCAAACACGTCATCATCATCAATCATATTGTTACGCATGCTGTCCGTAGGGGTAGACAGAAGTTAAAGATTTCCAACTTCTATGTGCCTGACTAACTTTTTGTTTATTCTTCTTTCTTGAAGGTCAGCAATCATGCAAGTCTATTAAAGACACATCTCCCTACTTTCAGAAAATTTCCATTATAGCTTACCTATATTATTAGCGTTGAAATTTTTTGCTTAATTGATTGACCATAACAAGAAGAGACATTTACTGTCATTTGGTATTGCATAATATACGCAATTAGGGAGATTTTTAACATGAAGTAGGTACTCTGTAATATTTTTTTCCGACCCTATTACCGTTCCACAGTTGGACATGGCGCGAGTTGGCAGACTTCACACGCATTAGGGAATCATTTTTTTTTAAGTCTAAGTTGTGCAGGCTTCCTCACGATGTTCTCTTTCACCGTTATAGCAGGCTGAATTTTAAACAACTAAGCTGTTACATCTCACATAATACTTTGTAATATACAAACTTAATATATGTTATGCTGGCGGTAGAGACGTCCATAGAGCCAGCCTGTTGCTGTTGGAACACTTTAAGCATACGTGTATATTGGCAACTCACAAATTATTTCCCTTGATAAATAATCGGCACCAACTGTACAATTTTACATAACACATCCTATAAAGTATCATAAAATTACAAAAAATACTGGTAAGTTGATGAGAAACTGTAAGATTATTAATTTGTCCTAGTGTTTGCTAAATTAATTTGTTGCTCACGGAGAGGCGATAGCGTGAAGTGAAGCAATAAATAATTTGGCCCGATGGCCGCATGATAAGCCTGATAGGGCCGTATTTGTAGTATATTTATTAAGGCTTGACAGAAGTGAGAAGGGATGTTTTTGCAATATCGCTGGATGGGGCTGCGAGCGCGTCCATTTCTTTTATGGCTTTTTGAGCGCTTGCCGTTCTACTTGAACGGGTTATCATAAATCAACATTTTTATCCCCCTATAGATTTAGACCTGAGTGTATAGCTTCGCAATATTTTTATTTGCGTATGTTTTTTGTGATAATCTGTTTTGGTTACATTATAAATGGAAAAAATACTTGTATACTTTCGGATTTCGGGGATTTCTTGAATTTATGAATTTTTATGATTTATTTTACAAGAATTTGTATGATTTCTTTACAGGCTTTTTAGTAGCTATGAGATGTGATAATTTTAAACGGTGGAAATTAACAATATTGTGTACAAGCCATTTACTTATAGTAATGTTAGACAGCGCTGCCATATTTAATGTCATTGTCATATAAAAATTATCGGGCATATGTACAAAGACATGGATTTATAAACAATTCTTTGATTAGATCATTTTACGATCAAAATAAACAATTTATTAAATAAGAGATTTAATCAGTAAAACATTTTTTTTATTAGATATAGAAATCTTGGATTCAGCCTTTCAATAGGAACGCGGCAGGTTACAGTAAATAATATCAATTCCTCACTCTGATAGCAAGCATTTATTCTTATATTTGAATGGTAAAATATCGTTCGCTCAAAGGATTAAAACAAAACTTGACGGTACTTGTTGACAATTGCAACCTAAACAGTCATTTAGAAGTCACATTGAAAGCAACAAAGTGCCCAAGTTTAAAGGACGCGGTACAAAAAACAATCCAACTGAAAGAAGAAATCCTGCAAGTATTTAAAACAATCGCCGTAAGACGAAATCGTATGGTTTGCCAGTTGAAGTTTTTCAATATAAGTTAGCCGAACGATATTGCGCCGAGTGATAACAAACGACTGAATATTATCCCCAGAAAGAAAGGAAATTCCAGTAATGTTTAAGAATCGTTACACATTTCCGACGAACACTTTTTCGTTGGAAACGAAATCTCTTCGTCGGCTATAGCTCATATATCTAGATAACTAGGTTGGATTCCTAGTTAATCGTAAAAAGTACATGCTGCAATGTTTTACTAGTTAGTAATTAATAGAAAAATAACATTACGCCTGTAACAAAAACTAATAAATTAATACTTAATTTAATATCAACGGTTATGCCAAAATAGTGTATAGGTACCTACATATATACATGATACAATATATTTACAAGACAGAAATACTAAGCTTCTGAATAATGGTCTCGGACTGATCTCTCGAAGGAGCTTTAGTGCCTTTCTACATTTAACCGGCAGAGTGTTCCAGAGTAGAATTACTTGTACTGTAAAGGGATATACAGGTAACTGGTAGAGATAGAGGGTGTATCCATTTCTAAGTTCGCAGAAGAACTAATGTACTCTATTGGAGGTAACGATAATGAACTTTCTTCTAAAGATAATACGAAGAGTTTTGATCACTAAAGACAGAGTAATATTTTCTTTAACACATAAGAATTAAAAGTTCGTGACGAATGCACTCCCGCGTTTAGAATTTAATATTTAAGACTATATTTGCAACCTAAGTTCATAGGATCATTATACACATGTAGCAGTACCTACTGAACGCAATCAGCTTTTCGCAATAGGTATATTCAGAAGTCTTCGCAACCAACACGATTTCTTATGCAATAGTTATCACAGTCCTTCCACTGAACGAACGTTTCAGTGGAAGCGCTTTACAAGCTCTTAAGAAGTTAAATTTTCTTAGGATTTAAGTGATTCGGTAATAGTTTTGGAGTTCGACTGGAATATAGAATGACCTGCAAAATGGAACGACCAACGTCCAAGTCTCGTTAGAGTCGAGTCTGAGACTAATCGCGTTGTATCTAGCTTGTCAATGGTTAACGGCCAGTGCCGTGATCAATGATTTCAGGTTTAAATAAGTAAACGAAAAGGCTAAGAGAAAATGCATTCTCACTTCCTTTGTTTCATCAGAACTTTTTTATCTTTAACTCGCTAAGCTAAAAATGTTTGTAATTTTTGTTTTCGAAACACAATTGGCTCTTCAAAATGGATTCCTCGGTCGCGTGGTAAATAACAGGAGGAGAAATTAAAAAATTATGGTCCGTAGGTGCATCTGCTTTTTTGCTTGCAATTTGTCTAACATATTAAAGGAAAATTTGACCTGTCGACGGAATAACAAAACAATACGTTTCACAATATCATTGCTCCAGTAGGTGTAATTTATATTCGCTTGGAGGACACCAGTGCGTTCCGTCCGAGATCTCGGAGCCCTCCTACTAGCGCAGAGGAAGGCCACCGAGGGGGTTTTAGTGCGATACAAATCCCACATCCCGGTATTTCTCCCAGGGTACCGGGTACCTTTTGAGGGTTTCCCTCACGATAAAACAGAGTGATATCTATATTTAGGTATGTACTTATAAATTATTTAAATGGCATGTTATTGTTCTTATCGTTGAAGCCGGTTTTGGTACTATTATAAATAAGCTTGGCTTAACAGTTTTAGCCTAAAGTACTACTTGTCCGCTTACATAAGATAATAGAGAGGAAGTAAGCGAAACATTTCGTGCGCTGGCGGAATAGAATATTTTGAGAAGAACAGCAAGAAGATTTGAATTATTATTTTTTATAACACTAATGATTTTACGTCACATATTTATTGGCGTCATTTAAAGAGTATAGTGCGAATTTTTATTTGCTAATCCTTTATACCGCTGATGGCCGTGACAGTAACATATTTACATATTTATTTCATATACACATGCACATTTTGCACTTACAAGTTACAGTCGCAGATTTTATACATTTCCACCATCTACACCAGATATTAACTGTGAGTAACTACACTCTCAATTTATTATTATTTTTACGTTATTACGGAGAGCTCCTTACGGGTTAGACAGAGAGCAATTCAAATTAATTATATGTATTATTATTATATGTTACAATATTAATTATATGTTATAATAGTCACAATAACAGGTGCGTCGCTTATAAACGTTAGTATCTTCTCTTAACATCTGCTTCATAAAAGCTACGAAATAGAAAAAAATTACAATGTTTTGTGCATCAAAGTAGGTTGAGATGCCAAAATTACATTTAGTCATGCTGTCAGAGCGCACAAGTGGAAATTACCCGGTCCTCTACAAGAGCCCCAAATTAAACCCGAAATTAATGTCATACCTCAAAATTCATCAACTTGAGTTACAAGCTTTTTAAGAAAGTCCAGAAAACAGACTCAAATATCATATATTTTTCCATATCATTTAAGTCGTCAAATAATATATGATACTACGCATCTTTATGAACATTTTTGTTGTAGATATTAATTTCTTTCTTGTTTACTTTACTTATTCTATCATTTAAATTATTACAAATTTTCTGTTTACCCCTTTAAAATGTTTTCTAAGCTAGAACTTAGATTAAACAAAAAGTAGCTATTGTCTGATTTATTCTACGTTTCAACCTTTATAAGCGCTTCGAATAAAATTGGTAAGAAAAATCGTGGTTACCATATCGTTCATTTATAATCCACAGCATCATACAAGAAAGATGGCCTCGGGAAAATATAGCAGAGCATTTCGAAAACCTAGCGTTTTATCATACCTCGGAACGGTGCTCATCGTTTAAAGGCCTAAGCTCAAGTGGAGGCTTCTACCTCGTTTATTTCACAACACCGTTGCGTTTTATAAATGTCGCCTCGGAATTATGCGACTCGCTCACTCTGTGGATACAAAGCTCGTGGATTATGAATGTTTTAAATAATGCAGTATAAAGAACATCTGAAATGCTCTCCTGTTGCCCGAGAGTGTGTTTTGCCGTCAGATGTTTCAGAATCAGGTCGTTTCGTTCCGAGTGTATTTGAACTGTTCTTATTTCGTGCATGCTTGCTTTTTGTTGTCTTTATGGGTTAAGTGCTCATTCTTAGGTAGTCTGATGTTTCTAAGATATTTTTTGTGTATCATTGTTGTTTAACAATACTGGCTACCATAAACATAACTTTCTTAATCAAATTAATTTTAATCAAATCATTCCTAATAGATTATCAAGAATGAAATTATTTAAATAATTATGTAAAATACTTTAAAACGAAAATTGATTCTACTGACCACTTGTAGATGACATAAAACGTTGAAACAAAGTTTAAAAATATCCAATGACAAAAATTATGTACTAATAAATATATAGAATATTTTTAAAATTGTAAATTGTAAATTTTTAGTAGTGACTCAGAGTCTGGAATTGTGCCCGATGCATGGCAATAGCCTCACTACCTATTCCATGGGACGTAAGCCTAACTGGTGAAACGTGGCAGTCTACTACACTCCTCTGTCTACCCCTTCGGGGATTACAGGCGTGATGTTAAGGTTATGTTACTGTTATTATGTTACGGCTTGTTGTAAATTACTTCTTTAAAAAACATTTTAATTATAACCAAAACGGCAAACACTACATCTATTTCATCTCATTCTTTTTCAATTACAAAATTGCCATTTCAACCGCTTGGATCAACTTCCCTCTCTCTTCATTCTCCCCATCAGTTTCACTATCAACCTGAGCAAAGTGAAAGCTGGCGCCAGTCCAGATACAGTGATATCTTAATCATTTTCTGCCCATCACATAAAACCCGGCATCTAGTATTTTAAATTCCCAAGGAACAGCGTTTGGAGCTGTTTGGAGCGCAGCCAGTTCCCTCCACTCTTAGTCTTTTTAATGTCCTGTAACGAACAAAGACTTGACTTATAAAGAGGTGATTTGGTAGCATTGAAATATATAGTGTTCGGGTGCAAAGTGAAAAAGGAATGAGACGGTTAGTAATTATCTGATACTGGAATATATCTCCTCGACTCTACGGCGCTTTGTCTCCCGTTTTTGGCTGGGTAAAGTGTTATATAAGACTGTGTGTAAAGGCTGTTCACTGTATATAAATGAATTATATATAGATGAGCAGTATCTACTTTTTATGGAATTATTTTTTATAAGTAAACGTCACCTTTTCGCTGCAGTAATGTGACATTTACGAAATAAAATTAGTTATCGACATTTATTCTAATAGGAAACTTGGGCCCTACACAGGACCGATTAAAGGGTCATAGACGATAGCTGTGATAATAATTTGCAGGTACATATATTGTAAAAAATATTTACCCTGGGACACTCAGATGTTTACCTGAAGAGAATACACTAGGCTTAAATCAGATTGGATTTAAAAAGTACTGTCACTTATATTTTGAATCCATTGAATATTTTTCCATTTAATAATTCGCAAATCACTAATATCATCTGAAAGGTTTATCACAAAAACCGCTATTGAAATTAATGTGGATACATTTTCCTTGATTACTTCGTGACTGACCTTTCAATCCTATATTAACTTCTCAAGTTCTCTTCAAAACAAGATCCATTATTGGCTTACTTACCATTATTAATTCTGACCCTTTATCCATAGCTGCTTTGACGTTAAGGGCATTAAAAAAATCTAAGTAATGGTCGTCCAAAAAAATCTTTATAAAGGTATCCGATGATTAAATTGATAACGGGACTTTTTCTAAGAAAGATTGAGCCAACCAAGTCTTATCTAACAAAACCGTTTCGGCTGCCCTATAGAGGCTTAGAAGTGAACCCTTTCAGTGAGAAGAGAGATCAATGTTGGGATGACGTACCACGAAGAACAAGCTAAAGCGGTTTGTAAATGAGACACAAAATGCAAAACATAGCGATAAAATAAAGGTGAAAACGCATAAGCAAGAAATCGTTTCCTAGTTAA
>DWME01005923.1:0-14286 GCA_018244795.1 Parelbella ahira ahira | reverse complement strand
GATGGTGCTCATTGGGGGAGGCCTATGTCCAGCAGTGAACTAAGATAGGCTGCTGATGATGATGATGATGATGATGATGATGATGATGATGATGATTACTACCGCATCTATTACTACAAGAATCATATTATCCCACAACACCTACCAGTACTTTGTTATCGCCAACGGTCTCCCTGATGTACTGCACGCACGACTCGCGACGCGACCGCAGCGTGAACGTGCGCGACAGGCCCGCGATGTCGAACAGAAAGTTCGACAGCATCTGCTTTCCCTTCGGCGTTAGATCCACCTGGGGGAAACGTTACAGATGATATTATGTACATTACGAAATGTATTTATGTATAAGTGAACAAAGTACATATACTTATATGAGAGTAATGAATGTAGAAGAAACAGGGCTGGTCTTCGGCAAGCAGGATAGAGATAACTGGTACTCAGTGCTCTCTGCCGTAGGGAACCAAGTGTGAAAATTATGTCAGGTCCCTTAGGGGTTAGCCACAGAACACCATAAAATATATGAACTCTTTAAATATTATTAAGAGTAATTTCTCTATTCAAACCTCTGGATGGAACTGCACCCCATACAGCCTCATTTGCTCGTTGTAGATCGCGGCGATGATCTGGTTGGAGGAGTGCGCCCCCACTCGGAACCTCTCGCCGACCTTTTGTACGCTGTCGCCGTGTGTCAGTAGTACTGGTTGCAGTTTCTCTAAACGACTGCGAGGGCACAGAAAAAATATGTTTCATTATTGCGAAACAATTTGAAATGTAAAAATTGACCATACATGTATGGCAATAGTCTCACTAGCTATTCCATTGTGGGACGTAAACGTAACTGGTGAAATGTGGGATTGTATTACACTCCTCTGCAAATTGCTACAGGGATTACAGGTACGATGTTACGTTTTTTAAAAAAAAAATATTAATATGTGCTATAGGACATTTCAAATACAGTAAAATACTACTCCTCTGTTCTCCGAGACGGTCTATTTAAAAGCTTTGAAAGGACCCTAAGAGACTTGGAGTGACGATATAATAATATACTAATCCCTTTGAGGTTTCTTCACAGCACTATGATATTGGGGTTCTTTAAGAAAAGCGCAAAAAGAGCTCTACTTCAAACCCCTCAACGCATTGGCCACCCCCCGGGTGTTCTAAATGCCCATAGGCGACGGAACCACTTGACATCATCCCGATTACTTATCAAACTAAAATTAAAAAATATATCACAATTAAATAAACATACAAACATACTTGAACAGTGGGCACGTCGTTTCCACTTCAACTTCATACTGGCCATCCTCCCGCGCGTCCTTCCTTAGTACGGAACCACCGAATTCCTTGTTCAACATCTGCATACCGTAGCATATACCTGGTAGAACAATTTGCGTTACAAAACAAGCAAAGCATCTTACTATTAAACGAGATTTTTAATATAGGTTTTTTCGAGTTATCCTAACTAGTTTTAAAACATACGTGAGTAAAGGCTTTCATTCTTAAGCCTTTGTTCATTTAAAATGTTAACCACATAAAAAATCTGTCTCTACATGGTTCCAGTAAAAAAATTAAGTTAAACTATTTTAACTTGTGTGATAATGTTAGGGAAAATATAGTGTTAAAAAAGTATAATTTAGGTGTATTCACAACAGCTGATTAATAATAAATTGATTCTGATAAAATACTTTTCTATTTAACAGTACGTATTTATGATTAAAACTGCTAAACTCACCTGTACTCGTATAGTGATACAGAGAAACCAGTTTAATAGTTTTAATCACAAACATCTATAGAAATACTAACACATTTAATGGCGTTTCACATTTCTGATTTTAAATTATTAATGAGCACTTAATGCTCTCATACAAACTTATAATCAATACTTCCCCAATAATACTGAAGAATTTAAAATGTATCATAAAAATCCTGCTAATGATCATTATCAACCCCTCAATTACTAGCATTAAAATTTAAAAAAGAAGAAATGGAGAACAAGACCTAGAACCGGAAGTCCAATCTTAAATATATCCGCGTCATATCTGGGTGCATCTTCAGCATATACTGAGTTGGGGCCGCCCGAGATGATGATAGCTCTGTAGCCGGTCTCCTTCAAGTGATACGCTGGAGTGTCCAGGGGCAGGATATCTGATTCCACACATAGCTCGCGCACTCTACGGTCTATGACCTGCAGACAAAATTACAAGAATTTATGATAAACGGAATTGCATTAAAGAATCTTAATATTATACAAAGGATGAGCAATAGGCTCACCCCTTATGGTGGGATGTATAACATAACTTAGGAAGCGTGAGATTGTACTACACATCTCTACCTACCCCTTAGCGGATTTTCAAGCGCGAAGTCTCGCAGTAACTTTTTGACGAGCAGTTTCCTTTTTGCCTTTATACATTTTCAATGCCAGAGATCAAAATGTAGATTTGTCATAAGTTTGAAATAGTGATTTATAAAACTTGAAAACACAACTTGGAACAATAAATAATCATCGTCACAATCTCAGAACGAAAAGGACTAAGCCCTTAGTTTACCGCCATGACCAACTTTGGGTTAGCAGACATAATACGAGGTGCGCGCCAAGATTTAATTCCATAGCCCCCGAAGTGGGGAATGAATTCTAAGCAACTAAACTATCACTGACTGCCTCGTTAGTCGTGCGGTTGCAAGCAAGACTGCCGATCGAGAGTTGCTGGGTTCAAATCCCAAGTCGGGTACAACTGGATTTTTCTAATTTAGAATTTCTAGTAGTGACTCGGATTCTAGATCTGTGCTCAGTGCATGGCAACAGGCTCACCACCTATTCCACGGGACTTAAACGTAACTGGTGAAATGTGGGGGTGTATTACACCCTTCTGCCTACCCCTTGGGGGAATACAGAGGTGATGTGACTTTTTTTTTTTAAACTATCACGCCTTGAGCTGAATAATATACATATTTATTTAAATTTGAACAGGATAAAAAACTTATTAAAAACATCAAAACCAAATATGACCAATTTTGAACTAATAGGACAGAAGACTGATGGGGATACTGGTATGCTAAAACTAACATCTTCAAAATCATTTGAATATTGAAGAAACATGTCAAGTCTATACATATGGATATTGGATATACTTGACACTGGCCGCTCGCTGCGCACCCTGTAAAGAACCTGACATGAGCTGTAATAACAATTAGCGTTTTACCTTTCCGTATTGCGAGCCCGCGTCTAATATGGCGACTTTGTCGCGGCCGAGCGCGGCCCCGTTGGTGCCCCGGTACTGTCCATCAGCGCTGGCCGTGTGCATCTCGCCAACTCGCCAGCAGCACTGCCAACATAAATCAACAGTCTTATCTCATTTCCTACACTAACATTATCTGTTATCTCAGATTGTAGGTATATCTTTTTTGTTGACAACTTGTTCAAAAATTTACTTTTGGGTAGTCTGAAACTGTGCTTATTTACTATTCCAGCGGAAACAAAATTATTATTCTATGGTCCAAAAAAAGGCAAATAATAATAGTTTTTTTTTCATATATATCCACAAATTTTACAAATAGCATATTTAACTAATACTATATGATACTACATTATTTTCATTCAAAAAACAGTAAATCATGCATGGAGGCCGGAAAAGTTCACAAATATAACACAGAGATGTCTGTATATTCCAATAATGACCAACATGCTTCTCACATATCACTTAGATATTTCCACCTTAAGGACTAAATTAGAACATTTCGTCTTATTGTGTCTGTCTACCACAATCTACAAACTTGAACACAACTGTATAAACACTGCTCACCATTAACAATAGAACTTGAGAGTCAGGTTTGTTTTAAAATTACATGCTGTAATGATATAAGGCATTATTCTCTATATTGCAAATTAAACAATAGATATTAAGCACTGTGTGATCTGCCTACCACACAGGTATTAGAGCAATAACATAATAATTGTATATATACAAATCCCCATTAACCTATTTGTTTAAATTGAACTAACATCTTTAAATGTTGACTTGATTTACTTATACCATGAAATTTAGATAACACTTTAGGATGTGTTATACTCGATATTATCACACCATATGAAATTCAGTTATCCTACATTATATGACAGATACTAGAAAAGATAAAATAAACACTTTCTTAAACAACCAACCATATTCATTTTTTAAGCATGTACCAAACAATTTAAAAAAAAAATTGATTTGATTCTATAGTCAAGCAGACAAAGTAAACTGGCCAGCAAAAACAAAAGAAATATCATTTAAGCACCTAAAGCTTCATATAGCTGTATTTTTGTCATTACAAAAGAGTAATTAAAAACTTTCAACAGACCTTAGTCAATATATTCTTAAAACCAAACATCACTATATTGAAAATAGCACAAAAAGTAAAATGAAAACACAGAAAAAGACATTTTAACAGTCACAATGCACAAATTATCAACACAATGTCCAGCCTCTGCGAATAAATATATACTTGACACATTGGAGACGAAAGAAATTAATATATTACACACATAATAATGCTGTAATATAAAAGAGTATTGAAAATATCAATGATACAACTGTGTTGTGAACACATTTCAGTGGGCAGTGTGAATGGTTATAAATAGAAAGCATCCCACATGATGCTTGAAGTAAATCTATACACAACACACATCTACATATTGTGTTCTTCTGTATTATACATTACAGTGACAAACACATTTTAAAAATAAATTATTTTTATTTCTTTGTTTACTTTTATAACACATCCATTGTGAGAGTGCCTTTATGTTTCTTTTTTCAAGACACCAATTGTGATTGCACCTTTAAGTATTTACCAATATGTTTACTATAGGACAGAAAATGTTCTTCACAGAGCAGTAAATGTTAAATTCTATATTCAAATGATAATTTTTAAATAACAAACATATTATGAAAAATTAAATTATATCCTGTACATATAACACTGTTGAAAATGCTTTGTTATATATTATTTTAATTTTCTGCATTCTCATCATATCATGTACAATATGTACTGATTAACATTATTACTATGAGAAAACATTAAAGTAAACAAGTAGGCTGAGTTGATGATATAAGAGAATTTGTAGTGAGTACTCAACAATTAGGCTTATCGGACATTCTAAAGGGACTAATGTTTTTTAAGTTTCAATATATTTTTCTTTTTATCCATTAAACATAATGTATAACCTTTAACATAGATCATTACATAGATATCATAGAACATTACCTTCAATTTTATTACTTACAAAAAGCCTAATAAGAACAGGAAGTCCTTGTATTTTTATTCATAAGTGCTGATAGCATTGTTTCAAATATTATATATTAAAACATAATAGCTAAAAATAAATATAACTATCTTTAAATTGTTTATCAACATGTGTGAAATATGTGATCACAATTGTAAAGATGTCAATGTGATGATTTTAATTTTTATGACTTATTTAACATTTCAAATGTATGTGTACAACATTTAATTTATTATTAATTTCATATTAAGAGAGCGAATATTTTTTGTTAATTTGGTTATTAAATTTTGTTACTTCTTTTTGACCACTGAATATATAGATACTTATTTTAAAAAGTACAAATATTAAGGTGACAATGTTACCTTACACTGAATAACTAAAAATAATAAATGAATTGATAAAAATAATTTAAAATGGATTGAAAAACATATTCAGTGACACCTTCACTGAATGATTAGTAAGCAGTATAATCTTATAAGACTTACATATATGCCTATTTAAAACTAGATCTTTTAAATGGAGATGATAATTGAAGTTAATTACAATATACAATAGAAAAGTTTGGACTGTGAATACTAAAATCATAATCATAAACTCCTAATAAAGTTGACACTATGTTATAGGTTATCACAGACAGTCTGTGATGAAACTCAAAAAAAAAACAAATTGCACTATGATGTAACTTTATAACTAAATTAGAATGAATGATTCGTTTACATTCCCCACGAGTTATTATGAGAGATCTTATTATGGTAAAAAGACAGGTAAATAATGACCGTACGAACCTTCTTTGGTATACAAAACATATTAGACGTAAAAATACACTGGACTGGACATCATAGGCACTTTTGAGATGAACAAGATTTAAAGATAACAAAACAGATAACAATAAGATAATCCAAAGCATTTTTTCACACGAGTGGTAATTTTGTCATCGTACTGATATTCGTAAGGTATGCTGTTAGTTCGTAAGTAGTAAAAAGTATTATTATCAAATAAACCCATTTAATCTAAATGAGTCTAGAACTCTAAGAATTTTTAAGTATCTAACATGGTACAACACACCGATCACATATAATCAGAAGCGCGAGTAAAACCGGGCTCTGACATTACTTACATTCTGGGTCACGATGAGAGTCAAAAAAATTTATAGGCACTTATAGTCGTCTATAAGGAACCACTAGTCGAAATCATTGATTTAAACCTTACCTAAAACAAAATATTCAAGTTTTCAGAAGATATTATTCATGAATAACACGAATAAAATGTGGTTCTCCATTCAGCACTACGAATACAAAATTTAGCTACTGATTTACTTCACCAGATGGCGATAGTAACCAGCTGCCATTGCCAATTTTGTCACTCTTATCTCTGGATCTAAGAAAAGTTTAGATGTCAACCTTATGTAATTTAATAAAATATTTTATGAAAACTTATTATAACATATATTCCAGACATCTATAATAGGTACTATAACTGTTATATACTTATTTATTTAAATTGTCATAGACTTGAACGCGATGAAAAGATGTTTTGTTTGTCATCATTACCGTTTCGTATTAACTAAAAACTTATATCAGTTATAACTGTTATTTGTTTGAAAACATTGATTAGCAAATAAATATAAAAGATATAAATTTCAAGTAGAACAATAAGTCTGCTTCGAAATTTGAGGTATCATAATAATATTAGTAATTACTGTTTTATTGAACATGAAACTTGAACACAAAAGAAATTTAGTCTGTGGCAGTTAGACAGCAGAATAGCGTGTAAAGAAAATTAAATTTTGTTACAGTACAGTCGAGCAGATCGATATCGGTCATTTTAGATTTCTCAGAGTATTTGTATATTTTTTGCCTTTATTCTTTTACATATAAAAGAAATAATGCCTGATCACTTAGGAGATGATATGAGAAAAGTAAAAGATGATAAAGAAGAGCCAGAGAAAGAAATAAAGTGTAAGTACAGGTAACCATTTTGATGAGTAAACGAAATAGTTTATTATGTGGTATATATTAAAAAATTGAATTCATTTTCAGCACTTGATGAGGGCGATATCGCGTTATTAAAATCATATGTAAGTATTTCAAAATATGCGTTATAATATTTATTTAAGGATAGACAAGGAAGGAAAGACGATGACTGGCAATTTCGACAGGTTAAAGTTTTACTATATAAAAAATACCTGTATTTAATACTTTCACACACTTTTGAATTAGCATTCATTGAATTCTAAGGCTACTCTACACTCCTAGTTCTTCTTTGTAAGACATAACAGTAACTAATTGAGAAACATTTAATCCTTATACAGCCTGCAGTCTTTTGTATATATGGCTTTATTATAAGCATAATTGGTGTAACGATTGAATCTTAAAACTTTACTGTAACTTTTAAGGTAAGACACGTTAATCATGAATGTGTTGCCTATAGCACTTTCCTATAGATAATTTAATTTAACATCACAGCTGTAATCCCTGAAAAGATAGGCATAGAAGCGTAGTCCCCTCCATTGTTTCACCAGTTATATTTATGGTACACAATGTAATAGTAGGTGAGCCTATTGCAGGACTCAAATCCAGACTATGAGCTAGTACTAGTAATTTTAAATAGCATGAAATTCTAAGTTAGAAAAATCCCATACTACTTGACCCAGAATTTAAACCCATGACCTCTTGATCAGTGGTCACACTAGCTACCACATAACCAACAAGGCAGTTAAAGAGAACAAAGAAAGATCTTAAAAACTATTTGATTGGGATTTTCAGTTTAATTTTAATATGTCACAGTGGATTATTGTCTATATTCTGTAGGGCCAAGGACAGTACACTAAAATCATCAAGGAAGTGGAAGATGGTATCCAGACTGTGATGAAACGGGTGAATGAACTCACTGGTATCAAAGAGTCAGACACAGGGTTAGCACCACCGGCTCTGTGGGACTTGGCTGCAGACAAACAAACCCTACAAAATGAACAGCCTTTACAGGTGAATGAGATAATTCATAGCTTATGTTTATCTAAAATTAACTTTGTACATTTAATTGCTTACTGTAAACATGAACATAAGCCACTTTAATGAGGCTACTTTTTAAATAAATAACCTTCATAGGTCTCTAACTCTGGCCTTAACAGGTTATGGGCCATCTGATGTTACCTACTGTATTTATACATTCATAGACAAAATGTAATATAATATATTCAATATCTAATATCTTGTAGAACTAAATTTTATTTTAATTGTGGCCTGATTATTTCGTTGCAGAGGATAAAATCAAAACAAAAAGTCATAATATCAAAAATATGTGTTTACATTCACAACTTGTATTTTGCAATTGAATGTGTTCAAAATGTTCAATAATTATGCAGTATCTCTTTGGCACATTTGGTTCCTAAAAATAACCTGTTTTTCACTAAATAATATTTTATAGCATAAGTCTCCAAAGCCAATGAGTTTGTATGAGGGGAGGGATGAATTTACAATAAGCATGTTGTTTCTCTAAGGATAATAATTGGCACTTGGCGGTCTCTGCCTACCCTGTAAACAACATGATAGTTATGCTAATAAAAACCGTCTTAAAAACTAGGTGGCGAGATGCACAAAAATTATCAATGCAGATTCAAATGATCCCAAGTACATAATAAATGTGAAGCAATTTGCCAAGTTTGTGGTGGACCTGGCCGACTCAGTGGCGCCCACTGATATTGAAGAAGGCATGCGGGTTGGGTAAGTTGTGCATTATTATGATATAATTGTGTCATTTATGTACCATAACAATATTACTGCCTTAAACTGAAATATAACACTAATTCCTAAAAGAAAGTGTTCAGTTTGTTTGTATCGCTGTTGGAATTTGTTTCACATAACTTCATCAGCTTGTCTCAATCCACTGCAGGACATAGGACTCTTCTGAGAGGTTCGTTGCCCATAATCCCCACATTGGACATATGTTTTTCAAGTTTTTTGTTGGAAATACTGAATGTAGAATACACAAATTAAATAATGAAAAGGTGGAATCACGATCCTTCTTTACTCTTAGTTGTTCTGTCCTTCAACATTTATTAAATAGCTATATATTTTCCCAACCCTTTTATCATTCCACTGTTGGTACACATGTCTCCTCTCAGAATGAGAAAGTTAAAGCCATAGTTTGCCATGTTAGCCAAGGATCTGTTGGTAACTTCAAATTTAACTTCGAATTTGAGAATTTTTTTTATCATAATTGATTTAAGTGCTTTATGGCTAAATGTATGTTTTCAACATGGGAACTCATGATTATATATGTATCACCTTTGTACATTTTTGGGATAGCCCGAGTAGAGGCCTATATGAGGGCACATAATGATAAAATATGTGAGTTAGGCCGGTACATATATAATCAAGTGTATAAACATTGATGAGACATGTAATAGTGAAATGGAGACACATTGTTGAAATTGCACAAAGTATAGCCATTTCATTTTGAGTGTCTCCTATATAATAGTTCGCTGACTTTTAGTTCAATACAATGAAGTGCTATGTATTGAGATATAACTGAGAACTACAAAACATGTTTTTCTACATTGTACTCCAAATTATACAGATGGAATTTGTTTACAGGGGTGTGGCAACTAGATGTACATTGAACAGCACTAAATAAATACACTAAATATTTTGTCATCATCATTGACTTCTTTTATTTTGCTATTGAACACAAGTCTTATCTCTAGAATTAGATGGGTTAATGCTTATAGCTTATTTCTTTTATATCAAAATAAAATAGTATATAGTTCATTATACATGACATGTGTGTTATGTATGTAAATATAAAAGATAGATATATAACTATTATTGACTTGATATTTTTTCTGTTACTAGTGTGGACCGTAACAAATACCAGATTCACATTCCCCTGCCACCAAAGATCGATCCGACGGTGACCATGATGCAGGTTGAGGAGAAGCCAGATGTGACATACAGTGATGTGGGTGGCTGCAAGGAGCAGATTGAAAAGCTTCGGGAAGTGGTGGAAACTCCTTTGTTACATGTAAGTAAATAACAACAGTTCATTATAAATATAGATTATGATAAGGGGGTTGGAGTTGGAGGAAGTTTCTAATATTGGATGTGTGGATGAAGGTTTGTGAAGATAGAGATGATTGACACTTAGTGCTCTCTGTCTACCCCCTGAGGGATCTGGTATGACTATGTATTAAATATGAATGTAAAGAAAAAAACTTTGTTTTTAAAACTTGATAACCGGAAATGTTCTCGAATTTAACATATTTCTTTTACAGCCAGAGAAATTTGTGAAGCTGGGCATTGAGCCCCCCAAAGGTGTGCTTCTGTTCGGACCACCTGGCACTGGCAAAACCCTGTGTGCTCGTGCTGTGGCCAACAGAACTGACGCCTGCTTTATCAGAGTCATTGGTAAGAATTTAGTAAATGTAAATATGTTCACTTGAAAACAGCAGTCATTGAACTTTCCACCGACTTACAATTTTGAATCCAAAATATCTTGCTCAGCAATTGTGCTCATAAACACTAGACTAACAAGGCAGTCAATAAGTTAAAGTGTGTTTTGTATGTTACGGAGAATAAAGAAAGAGCGCTGTCTGTAAGCCTCAACTGTGTTCTGATACAATTCTCCCACAGAGTACATCACATAGAACAACTTTGCTTAATTAAGTCCTTCAGCAAAGCTACACTATGTGTGACAATACACAAAATACATATTATATGTAAATTCATATCATAAGCAAAATGATTTAAAATAATTGTGATGTATCCAGTCTCCAATAGGAGTGGATATTTACAAGTGGTTCATCTCAAATGTGTAGATGCTCCAAAGTCATTATAATAATACACTATTTGTCCAATGTCTCTCTATTAAACTCTTAAAATAGGAATATCCTTTAATACTTTCACTTAGTATTCTACTACCATACACATGTAGAAAATTTTATATGTTTTGTATTCAAGACAGTTTCTTGTATCAACCGCTGTTAATTAAAATCCCGTACAAATATGATAATTATAATTTTAAGTTTGTTTATATCAATTTTATTATGGTAATAACAGGTTCAGAGTTAGTGCAGAAGTATGTAGGCGAGGGCGCGCGCATGGTTCGCGAGCTATTCGAAATGGCGCGCAGTAAGAAGGCGTGTCTGATATTCTTTGATGAGATCGACGCCATTGGTGGAGCCAGGTGAGTCTATACCATACCTATACTTTTCAAATTTTCACAAATCCTTAACTATTTTGGGGTGCGGATAATCTGTTTAAGATATTTACCTGTTTTATTTTTACCAATGTTTTGTGTTGTGTATTTATATTTAAAATTTGAAGTCTTATTCCGTATTATATACTAATTATTTTGAATTAGTATTCTTTAACACTATCTTAAGGTAAGATCAGAAAGTTTACTAGTTAAGTATGCATATGACTGCCTCGTTGGTCAAGTGGTAGCTAGCGCGACGGCCGATCGGGAGGTCCTGCATTCAAATGCTGGGTCGGGTACTGTTAGATTAGTCTCATTAGAATTTCTAGTAGTGACTCAAAGTCTGGATCTGTGCCCAGTGTATGGCAATTAGCTCACCACATAATCCATGAGAAGTAAACACCACATGATGTTACATTTAAGTGTGAGTGAGCATTTTAATCGGAAGTCAAAATAAGGATGTTTCCAAAGGATGTTTTCTATTAAGGATGTGTCAAAATAAGGATGAATAAGGCATTATAAACAATTAATGTTACAAATTCATATTTCTAAAGTATAGAGCTCTGAGTGCTGGTTGCACACAAATAATTAAATGTGGGAGAAATTGGCAGTACTATACCTATTACAGAGTTAAAGAACTATTATTTTTATTTCATTTAACAGTTGTGTATGCAGAAACAACAATAATAATAGAAAAAATCATACAAAGGAAATTATCTACAATGGGATGGATTTTTCCTTAAAAATTATATTTTCCAGCAGCACCAGGAATTGTCCAATTACATTTATGTGACGCCGAATGAGAATAATTATTATACTTCTTTTCTATCAGGTTCGACGATGGCGCCGGTGGTGACAATGAAGTACAAAGAACTATGCTGGAGTTGATCAATCAGCTTGATGGATTTGATCCTCGTGGAAATATTAAGGTAATATATTTATCAAATTTGTAAACCGAATATTTTACTTAAACTCTAAGATGGCTCTATAATTCTAAGATGTTCACAAATAAGAAAAAATAATAAGAAGGCCCGCCCTACTGCACGA
This sequence comes from Parelbella ahira ahira, assembly GCA_018244795.1. Lineage (NCBI taxonomy): Eukaryota > Metazoa > Arthropoda > Insecta > Lepidoptera > Hesperiidae > Parelbella > Parelbella ahira. The sequence goes on along the minus strand of DWME01005923.1, from coordinate 1,787 downwards.
AAAGTCATTTTGAGTTCGAGCTTAGTGATGTAATTTCATTATGATGTGATTTCATTCAGTATGATGCCTTGCTATATTGGAATAAAATTGTAACACTTTACACTGGAATTTATTCTATAATCATTGCCCATAACCATCTGGAACCTTTGTTCATTGCATGCATTTCAATCACCGAATGCCCTGAAATTTATTTGTTGTCTAAACATATAATCATTCCCATACTATTTCTAATATTTATGTATTAATACAGATTGTCAAATATACATGTAGTGATTGATTGCTTATTGGCCCAAGCACTCTTCAAGCCTAGTTTGGTACCAGATGGTTGTGTGTGGAGATCTCTCAAGATAATTTTTGAGTTATCTTATGACAAAAGTAACAATATCCACAATGTTTGATTTAGTGAAGAACCACAAATTAATATATTATGAGGAATGTGTACATACTATTGTAAGGACATTTTTTTAATCATACATTAACAACATTTTTAAACCATTTAAAATGAATGACTATAGCAAAAGATATTACCGGGTTTGTTACAAACTTTATATTTAATATTAATTTTTGTGGAATATTTGTTATTGTGGGATATTAATTTTTTTGGGGGACTGCCATATTTGTCACCTTCTGTATTTCTCTACAGAAACTATGTTTACAGGTTAACAAAATGACTTTAATGCTGCAATTTTAGCCAAAACTGGATTTTGTCCCTTCAATAATGACTCAATTATTTATTTATTTATTTATTTATTTATTACTAACCCATCTTGCGAACTTTGTACCGCCTAACAATCAGTAAAAGTCCTGTTACTTTCAACTAAACTTTATTATTTTGTGAATATAACAAAATTAATACTATTATCACGACTTTGTACTCATCATTTAGCATGCACTCCAAAACCATTTAGCTAGATATTTGGAGGGTAAACTAAGATCACTGTCATTCGTTCAGATGGTTGTCTAATGCAGCTCTCCTATATCATACCTCACACTGAAAACCTTTGTTAACTGAAGTCTATTAACCAAGCTACCCAGTGTGTGACAAATATGTCTACACAGTAGGGAAGAGCGGGATTATGCATTTTTCAGTATAATATGTACAATTTTTATATTGTTGAAGAAATTAGTTTTTTCATAAAGTTTATAATCCATTATTGGTATGAAGATGATAAAAATTATTTTAATATTTTACTTGAAAAATAATTTCCCTCTCTTCCCTAATACTAACAATACATTTTCAATAATCTTTGTGCTTGGCTCTATCTAAAATTTGCATTAACATTTTAACCTCTAATGGCTTTAGTACTATTTTAATATGTGCTCTCTTAGCAAATAGATTGGTATCAATGGTTTGTTCATGCCAGGTACTCATGGCGACCAATAGACCAGACACCCTCGACCCAGCGTTGATGAGGCCGGGACGACTGGACCGCAAAGTGGAGTTCGGCCTTCCCGACCTGGAGGGCCGCGCGCACATCTTTCGCATCCACGCCCGCTCCATGAGCGTGGAGAGGGACATCAGATTTGATCTCCTGGCTCGTTTGTGCCCCAACTCTACGGGTGCTGAGATTAGGTGAACCTTTTTCTACAAACTCTTAATCTGCGAGAAGCTTATATCCAATGTACTAGCAATAAAGAGTCAACTGTAAATTTAAACTCTAATAGATCAACTATATCCACTGTTATGAATTGTTTCGGTAGTGGTCTTTTTAAATGTTTGTTATGAAGGTTGTGTTCAAAAATTACTTGTTAAACTTGTAGAACTTATTTTACGACTTAAACAAAAT
>DWME01005922.1:0-14287 GCA_018244795.1 Parelbella ahira ahira | reverse complement strand
TACGTCCTGTCCTCGGCTTGCCGCAAATATTGGGCTATGTTTATATATATTTTCAAATGTTATCTAATACATTATAATACCTCTAATGTTGTATTTTGTTACGTGTAAGCACATATTTAATACAAAGTGTTGTCTGGTCGGCGCCGGTAATGAACGCGTTATCGGACGCAGCGCGATAAACGATCGATGCCGGAGCGCCCTTGTACTGTAGGGCATGACCACCGCACGTTGGTGGCTTCTATTTAATACACATTATATTTTTTTTGTAAACAAGAAAAAATGAATGAAAAACACTAAAATGTTCTAAAATCTTCAACGTCAGAGTTGTCGGGTACATTTCGCTATAAAATAGTGTTTTAATGTTGAATTAGTTGTAAATTTTATAATAAATAGTCTAGCTTAGCATAACCCCTTAGTAGTTGAACGTTATAAACCTTATATCGTTACAATAAGATCGATAATACATTACATGTATTAGTATGTATATAATAAGAACTACCTTTATTAACAATACCTGACGTAAAGTTACATTCAAAAGAATTAGAACTTCATAACTACAATAGATATATTCGGCTTGCAACTTACAAAGAAAGGTTTTCATTAAATTATCTCTACTTAGAAAGCATAAGTTTTCATGATAATACAGCAAAAACTTGATGGCATCTCGGTCGCAAAAACTTAGCCATCTGTCATTACGATAGTTTATATCAAGAATTAACTTGCAAAAAATGTAATGCGAATAATCTTGTTATCCCTAATTCCCGCACTCACTGCTACGAGGCATTAAGCAATTAGGTAATGATTTGGGGGGGGGGGGATAGTGCTTGATGTGATTTTTTACTCCAGAGGTTTTAAATATGAGGTAGCTATTAGCCCGTGCTGTTAATGAATCCTTTATCGGTCTCACATGGCTGTTAAAGCTATTCATCGGGATCGTACAAAATACGTGGGCGCCGTGATATATCTTCGGGGTGGTTACGTAGGCTGTAATATACGCCGTGCTTTATCTCATTGTAAATATTTTCCATTCTCCCACCGCCCGAATACGAGCCGCGTGTTCGATTCAATGTCTTAGGGCTACAATTTCTTTTTGTGAAATAACAGGCTCGCGATTGAATACAGTTCTCATCTGATGGAAAGCTAGATTCAGCCTAGGATTTAGCTTGTCTGGCAAGTGCCTATTCACTCTTGTCTTGAATAGTTCATTCACGATAGTTGTATTACTGGATAACATCGTCATCAGCCTCTAGACGTCTACTGCTGGACATAGGACTACTTCAATAGGCGCCACCACTCCTTCTGGTCTTAGGTCTTGCTTCTCGCTATGTTCTTTTGGTCATCAGACAAATTACTGGGTAACGAGCTACAAATTACAATGAGAAGAACAGGCTTCAGTCGAGTGGCACACTACCGCATAAGTAAACCGTTTCATATCCAAGTGCAGTTGCATACGTACACGGTAGTCTCAATTTAACAATTTTAAAAATACCCTCTCATACTACTATTATACAGTATTTGCGTATTTAACGTTCTAACATCTTTAAAATTATCCGGTTATTTGTGGTAACAAAACGCTAAATTTATTTTTATTCATCTAATTAATCGTTATACCCGTTTTGTTGAGACATTTTAAGTGGAAATACACAACAAGCAAATGTTTGTTTTAAAGATGAGAGACGAGTGAGGGCAATAGTTTGTATGATGAAGCTCACGAGGTGTGCAGCGGTCATGCGACGCGCTTCTGACTTCATTGTTTGTTCTCGGCTTATCAGATACGCCAAGCTTATACAATACTAACACCACACAGTTTCGTACGTTAACAGCTGCCGAGAATATTATTTACACGATTATATGGGCCCAAAATCTCTTAATACGCAACAAGACGAGTTCTCCAAAAGCCTTGATTGCTTCTGTAATAAGAAACAAATTAGCTTACAATTGACCTTGTTCTTGTACTAATGTGACGTGTATTTAAGTGCCGAACGTTAGACGATAGCTGGAATAGTTGAAGTGTGTCTTAAGAAATTACTGGTCAAGAATATGTATCGACTATTTCACAAGAAAACTTTTATCTCAACATTGCTCATCAGAAGTCATCTCACGTGTGCACAGGTCCAAGCTAACAGCTCACCGCACATGTGTAAAACGATCACGTTCGCTGACCGATGACCCTCGCGAACGTCGTGTCTCCGACGATGAGGAAGCTGTCCCGGTGGTGGTGGGAGGGTTGGGCTATTTTCGATCTCTGTTTACAATATATTTGTAGGTACGCGGCGCGACGCAAGACGACCCTGGCATTGCGCGTTATCATCGTGGCGTCCCGTCGATGCAATATTAATAGACTATATGTATGCACTCACCTGTACGACGCGTTAGTCCAACACGAGATTATTCACAGATAACAGATTCTGTACGCGTAATCTTGGATACGGGGATACGAGATACCTACCGGAAAGTCTACTATTAAATGTTATACGAATTGCAGTACACATGTTCTAACGTTTTTTATATACAATCGACGAATCATTCTTCCTGAACATGGAAAAAACATTTAGAATTCCGAAGAAAGAATCTTTTCTCGTGATCCAGTGAATAACGTTTAACTTAAAAGGGATCGGTATTGTTGAATGGTGATGATGACGTCACAATATTGCCTTTATAGTATTCATCAACGGAATGCTGACAGAAGCGGAAAAGTAATACGCTCCAGATGTTGCGGTAAACAAAGTTGAATTTGGCAACATTACTTCTCGGAAAAGTGAGTAACATTGAGAACGCCCGGCCAATTAGAGTCAGCCAAGTGAGCGTAACAATATTGTACGGATTGATCTGGTGGTGAATGGTGATCGAATGGCGAAACTAAAAAATGATTTATTAATCCAAAAGGAAATATGCATGCGAGCTGCTTGGATGTTGTCTGCGCTGACAGTAAAACAAACAAACGCACAGCGGAAGGTTGAGGCGCTGCGGTCAGAATTTGCGATGTAGCTCGCATCTTTTCCCCAATAACCGAGGCAACTACACGTTAAGACCATTATGTTATGCAGTTTTGATAATCTACTTACATATTTAGTTAAGCACCATATAAATTACTTCTATTGTCGACATTTGTACATACTAAAAGTACTTTGAATTATTTAGCGTTTATTTGATCTCGTCCTTGAATGTTATGTCCTGGAAGGAGAATAGAGTGCAAAAAAACGTCGGGGAAATATTGATGCTAACTTATTGAACTAATGTTTGGCAGTAGTTTTCCGCTTTCGAAAACGTCCATCGATAATGTTATATGTCACAGATTGTAAATCATTATAGACAATTAATTAATGGGCGAATTATTAATAAAAACAAACGTCTTTAACATAACATTAAATTAAAGCTGCTTGTCCCCAATTTCTTACTCAATTGGTAAGTTCAGTATCCGGTCCCTCCATTCGGAAGTTAACTCGAGTTAAGTAGGAAGCAAGCGAGATCGTTAAATACATTATTCGTCTGAACGTTGAACAACTGCGAGTACCTACCACATAAGTAAGGACGTGTCCTGAGATCGCAATTGTGAACACATTGCGATCAGCTGCTGTGTTCGCCGTACCGTGTTTATTATTATAGGGCACCCTCGTTACACGGGCCGTGAGATCTGTTCAATCAACATAACAATTGACTGCTCCACCGGGAATACGTGTAACACAATACTTACATGCGGAACTCTGTGTCGACGCCGACGAGCGCGCGCGCTTGTTTGTTTAGACAATAAAATCAACATAGAAATTAATCCCAGTCGACGTGCCCACACAAGATAATGAAGTTTGTGAGAGGTGCTCACGAATCACGTGGGCCTCATGTACGAAATGTATGTGTGTACTTCAATGTTTGCCATCATAACGTTTAAACGATCTTTTCCTGCTGAGTAAGCAATAGGAATTCCATTTTTAAATTTTTTGTCGGTTTTTACTCATACTAGTGTAGTGGTCACTTAACATAACACATTTCACTTCCATTGTAAAGATGTTGTTACTATGAAACGAACAAGTCTTGTTTAATGTGCCTTTGATTTCTGTGTAATCGCTTGTCATCCGCAGTAATGTATATTTATTTGGATGTACACCGTTTACTCAGACTATACTACTGAGACACCTATTTTTGCGGTGGAGCAATTGTCATTGTAAACGACAGTTTGCGAAACGTTCTAAAGATATGCTTGATCGTCAATATATCTACCAGACGCGAACATCTTAGGCCACAAAATAGAATTTTGAATAGGACAGATTTTAACTCATGTACGGTAGTACTTTACTTTACTTTACTGCTGTTCGAAATGACAGCGGTCTCTTATGATCCTTTTATCGTTTGCTACTATTATTCATCTATAGAAACTTTTGTGTATGTTTATAATACTAAGTCTGCAATTGACATGTTAAAATATTAACACCACATTTTAAAAACAAATGCGTGTTGGAATTTCACTGTCACACTAACAATTATTACTTTCGGTCAGACCAGTTAAATTATATCGATTAGGTGGAACCTATTTGCAGACTCACGCAACGGTTGTTGATACATATCGTTCATATATTAAACATTCCACATCAATTAATAAACCTACCGAACTGCTATTACGTTTTATATTTCCTTAATGTTTTAATAATACATATAATTAATAAACACTTGCTATGCGGTCCCCGTATATTTATTATTCGTTATGAGCTCGGGGGAATCATCGAGAATCCAATATATAGATAGGACCACACAGAGTTTATTTTGCCGACGGTGCCATGACACGGCTTCTATATTCGGAATCCTGCTAACAATACTATATTGTCGCATCCGCTCATAACGGTCAAACAGTAAATTAATACGCGGCCAGCAGGAAAGTGCACGCGATAAACAGGCCGTTTTCCTGCAATAGATGATAACACGCACAAATATTTGTTTTAGCGTTTTGTCGCGTTTAATCCTTTCACGAATTGATCGCATTCGTTTAAAGCCGCCAACTAGATTGTACAAACTCAACATCAAGTCACATTGCGCGTTTCTCCAAAATCTGTATTAAACTATTTCATCTCGCAAACCAAACAAGTTCAAAGAAAAAGCTATAATCGTTAATCATTTCAATGTTTCGCTATTTGTTACAATGTTCACTGTGCAATCAATGGAAGGTAGTTCATCTTTATAGTTACATTTGATCCGAAACATTAAAAAGTATCGTGGGCTAGGACCCATTTCAAATGTATGTACATCTAGTATACATTATTTCGATGGCCTACACGTTTATAAACACCTATTGTTCGAATCCCATCCGTTCTCGATCTGGCCAATATCGAAGCTATCGTAAAATGGAAGTGCTAACAATTAGTACACTTGAAGGCCACTATGTATGTTATTGTTTGGTTTTAGTTTTAAACAGGATAAACGGCAATATTCCAGTTGAAAAATCGAGAATGTTCTTTAATTCCCCAATGTTCGCTCGTTTATTTGCCTATCATTACTCTTGTCGATGTAATTTTTAACGTGTATGCGAATCACTTAAAATAATCTGTATCCTTCCGCGTTTAGAATTTGAGGAGGCGTATTGTTTGATACTAAAAATACTTTATCTTCAAACCTATCTCGCAAAAATTGTGAGAAACTTATTATTTTCATCTTATACAGTGCGTTCACTATATAATTAACTGCCAACCATTGTTAAATGAGTAATCGTTTACTTAAGCCGATTACGATTATATTGTCGATATGTGAATTTCTCGTCTTATCTCTTAAAGTTTGTTATACGTCATCTGCATAGATGAGAGGTTTGTTCGAACTTTCGAACTTTTACCGTTTTGGAAACGAATCATCGTTTATCATAATCCACACGGACATCTTAAACAACTATTCCACCACACTGAAGTTAATAATTCACTATTAATTACTTCCATCATATTGAACAAAATAGTGTATGTGTGTGATAATCGTAACAATCAGTGGTCATCTCTTGAGAGGTTCTGCGGCCATGAATGCATGCCTAATGCTTGTCTAGTAACTCCTATTGACCGAAATTGACTTCCGATTTCGAATGTCGACTCCCAACCGCAAAGATTCATTGACCATTTTCACCCCGGAATTGCGTATATAAGTATATGTTAAAATTTTTCACGTTTTGCAAATTTTGTTGTTGCACAATTTCTTTAAGAGCGTTACCAAAGAAGTATTTATGAGTTAAAAACTAGAAAATGCTTTCACTGAAAAGGTTATGTCGCAAAATATTCATACATGGTACGCTCGTACTTTCGAATTTCCATTCGCTTCTAACATAAAATTAAATAACCTTCTCGCACAAAAGACATTGAATATTTATAGAATTAGTATGTATCGAAAACAATTTATCTCAACGTTTTTACGAATACATGTCCTCTACTCTCAAGTTTAAAGATCATATTGTCTTTGCACGCTGTGAGCAATTGGCCGAAATAATAAAACATTCGTTTTTAACTCACCATAACAGTTTAAAATGTTTACGCTGCTCTAGTAATTTTAGTGACGATGTCATATGCTACGATAAGAAGTCGTTCACTCGTCAGAGGGAGACAGTCAGTCATCCTCCGGGCGTACTCTCGTCTAATGCTATTTGTGGAACAATCTCATGCTACAGTTGCTACTAACCGAGAACCAGTTTAGATTAGGCTATTCATTGCAAATGACCACAGCCTTTATTTATGACCAAACTTATTGACTTATATTATAGTCGGGAAGAAAATAATTTGAGCTCCTTATACATGTTTTTATTGCGTGTTAGATCATGCTGAGAGTATGTTGTACTTTTAGCGAGAAAAAGTCGATGCGTGATATCATACTTCCATTTATAACATGGCGACCGTTTTGCGTGTACCGTACGTCGATACTATATTCAATTATAAACGATAAAAAACGGTCTGACGCTAGACAATTTTTCTCTCGAGTCCTTATTAAAGTAATGAGAAGAAATATATATTCGTATCAATAAATCCCAAAGGGGTGATATTTCACTTTTAAGTTATATTTAGGTATGATATCTAGACGACTTCTGGGTGTTGTAAAATAAAAGAAGAGAAATCGACACGAAAGTGAGTTGTGCGCGATATACCGAAGGTTCAGGGTCAATACCGACTCGCGTGCTGGCGTGATTGAGAGATCAGTCTTCGGCTAGCTTTCTTCTTCAAGTCGAGTTATGGCTTTAAATGTAATCAATGTGTATCTTTTGTCTATTACCAAAGAAAATTGTACAGCCTTTTACATTCGAGATTCTTCTGGAAAATCTTTAATTGCGATACATTAGGAGATCCAATTAAAAATTTGGTTTGTCTTTGTGAACACTCGTTTATTACGGAAGCTACTATACTAAGATTGATTGTAGACGTGAAGCTATGGCGGTTACTAGCACACACTCGATACAATCAGTTCAAGTGCAAGCCGCAATGTTGTCCAGTGTAATTGCAATCACTGCCAATTCCCCGCTATGACAGGAGTAATTGACAACGAGATATCCGTGACATGTCGCTCTCATCGGGTCGCTTATGATTTATAGTGCTCTTTCGAGTGCATGCAGTGCACGCGACTCTTTCACGTCTACGCCGAAATCGAAATATCTCGGTCAAAAAACTGCTATGCTGATGTGTATGAAATAGAATGGCGTCGTCTTGTTTGTATTCAGCTATTTGTGTTTTAAGAATTGTAATTTCTGTATGTACTGTATTATGATTATTGCAATTTATATTTGCACCAAAGCATTTTCAGCAAAAAATCTATCTTGCATTGGGTAAAAGTTCTATCTTGCAAGTTTACCACAAGAGAATTTCAGGAAACCAAAGTAATAAAGGAAAGGCAGAAAATGGCGTAGCAACAAACTCGCGAAGGAAATTGATGGAGGCTAATACATCAAGCCGTGACCTTTTCTGACCCATTACTGGGTAGTTCACGCTTTCGCGTCGTCGCCTATTGTCTTTTTGCGGCGCTGTTATCGAGGGACTCGTTTTTATTTTTCTCTTGTTCATGCGGTTCACCTATTTCCAGACAACCAATTAGTGTCAATACATAATTGCCGCTCGTTTGTTTCCCCAACGCGTTAAAATATGGCCAGATTCTATCGCCCATGTGTAACTTCTATTTTTATTTAATTGCTTTGAAAACGATAGCACTTTGAATTCTTCCTGTCCCGGCCGCAAGAATTCCTCGCTATTACTTCTGGTTCGCGTCTTGTAATTACAAGTCCGACATATATCAACGGTGCCGGCGGGTAATGGGCGAGCGTGAACTAGTGTCGACGTCGTGCACCCATTCGATTATTGCCAATTTGGTGACATTTCGCGTGAACAACTCGGAAAAGTGGTTCATTGTTCAATAAATTTACCGTTTCTCTTTCGATTATCTATAAGTCCTCGGCATGCCTGTGATGCTCTTCGTCTTAGCTTGTAATATAACGTATACTATTCTCTGTCAATTTCGGTCACATTTACTACTGGTTCACAGTACCGATTTGAATTACAATTTAAAATAGAATTTTAACTAACCCATTGAGATGACGATCCCACAATTAAATCTGTTTCTTGTATTGTTGCTATAAACTTAGCCATTTTCGATCCACACGCGTCTTACTGGAGATAATGTGTTTTAATACATGCACTCTGAGAACAAGACGATCGCTTATCTCCGTAACACAACATTAAACGTTGACATGGGGGTAGGACAAGAATTCTTGGACCGATGCCAACTTATTTCCCGACCCATCCGCGTCACATCAGGAATACCGCCCCCGGACGTTGTCCAAATAGCTGACCCATTGTTGTCCTAATTGCTTCGCGGGTGCCCTTTCCGATTCTGATTCACGGGCCGCTGGTTCGAACTACTATTTTAATTCTAATCTTTAATGAGCAGCATTTCATATTAAATAAATCAGGTCAACTGACAGCGACATTTAATGTAACACATACATGGCCCATCAACATTCGCTTGATGTATGGACGATGTCAACTCCTGTCACTGTTTAAAAATCCATCAATGAGTTTTGGTATCCATCGACTGGAACTAATAACCCCAGAGCGGTTTAAACGACCTTTTCTATTATTCTAACGTCCAAACATCGATAAATAATTATTAAGCTACTTCTGAATGAGTTATTCGGAAGAGAATATACTATAATATTAATTTAGCGGCATGTTTGAATGATTTTATTCACTTTCGAACTTTATAAAACGAATGAGATTTTTCACTTCCGAGATTTAATCTCGCTCAAGTTGTTTATTATTATAACGCCCACGTGTTTGTTTTCCTTATAGCTGAACATGAAAATGTGAAGAAATAAAACGGAAACTGGCCGTAGGACGACGTATGTATTTATACACGACTCTTCCAGGGTAGCTATTGGGTTTGATACAAGTGAATAGTTTGCGAGGTTGTGGTGCCAAGCCCGCTAGCGCGCGTGTGTTGACATCGTATTTATCTGGGCTATCTTGTCAAGAATGGTGGCGTATTGAAAATGAATTTGCATATGGGATTGGCGGAAGGCCAAGCGGTCGTGCTGCTCTCGAGTGCACCCGCCTACTTTCCGATGTCGCCTGTGGCTTGCTTATGCATAAAATCATTGCCCCGGATATACACTGATAAGAGCATTTATATCAACTGTAATATTTTTTATAGTTTTCGTTACGAAATATATAAATTGTAAAACATGTGTCCCATTGCTTCGTTTTAACAACAATGCTTAGATATAAAATTCTAATGAAATTTTAAATAAGCAATTTTTTATAGTTTTACATTGGAACATCTTGGAAATAGAATGGAAACCCGGGATAGATTTATGTTAATTTCGGCTTTCGTATTGGCATATGAAGCTTGTAATTTTTATACATATATATCCCAATGACATATTACAAGTACGCGGCGCGCCTGGCACGCTGACAACACACTGATTAGCTGCCGTACATTTATTTACCTTTTTTCTACATTATGTTTACGAAACGACACCCGTGTTTCATGGACATTGATCTCGTTCACATTTGGGGCTAGCAAGTGACGGAGACTGTTATAAACGTGCCATCATTATTGCGTAGTGATTCACGGACATTGGATACTTTTCTTCAGTTTTTCTTTTCGCCTGATATTTGTGGTCTATTAAATAATAATCGTATTAATGACCATTGTTTCGCGACCATGTATATTTCCTGACAATATAATGTACGGAGTAGGTATCAGATATTATCCCACCGTAAATTGGTAGGCATCTAATAATATCTCACGAAATTTTGCTGTAAATGTTCTCAATTTATATGTTCCTGTGGCAGTCCCCATGTTAGACGCTTACATGATAATAGCATTATTTAAATTATTGCGTTATTTTACTTCTCATATATTCAATATGTCAACAAAAATAGTAGTATAATAATATATCGAATCTCGTCTCTGTAATATGTGTGCTAGTCAATTATATGTTGTAAATTTTACGTGCTATAAAAGTTATTAACGAAGGCAACAGCTTATATAGGTGCTGATATATGAGTAATTTTAGATTACGCATCTTAAAAGGAATGTGGAAATGCCTTTGTATACGCTGTTCGCTAAACGAACTTTGACTCACACCTCAACCGCCTCCATAGTAAAGTTTCCTCTCTTTGTGACGGTACCGAGCCCGAACCTTCCTTCATTACCAGCCGAGGCCTTGACGGGTCATTAGACATTCACAAGGGGACATTTCCAATACGTTTTTAGCGGACATTGTTTCAAATTTTCTCATACAAATCATCGCCGTAGCTTTTTCAATATTTATACTATTTTGTCATTTTTCACACGGCAATGACAGCGTAATGTGTTTCTATCAATTCGTGTCACGAAAATAAATTACGTGCTACTTCCAAATAACGATCACCTCACGGAAACCACAGTCGCGTCTCCGAAACTTCCCATTCGTGGCATGTAACGGATGAATCAGTGTACACTAATTGTAAGTAATATTTTTTGTTCACATAGTTTGATGGCTGCGACTAATTTGGGCAATGTGTTACAATGATCTCATGCCCATCGCGCTCGCGCTCGCACATACTTACATTCCATGACTCGAAAACATAATGAACACTACAGTCTAGCCACACACTACAATCACTAAATTCACACTGTACGTATATATATACACTTCAACACTACCATCATACATAATCGGCTAAACCTTGTCCGCGGTAACTCTTGCCTACTTTTATGTCTAGCCTCTCACGCGGCTACGTCATCTAATTGTTATTTTGTATCACGCGCTATATAATTAGTCATCGGTCTATATTTGTCGGACGACGTGATGGTAAATAATCACACAGTCTAAAACATCGTTCACCACAGGCTATTGTGGAAAATGTTCAGGATATGAACAAGCGACATTCGCTGTCGGCTGTTATGCAGAATTGTTGGTAATTGAAATAGAATTTTTCATTCGCTTGACAAACATTTTTAGCGTTGTACAATGTTAGGAGGACGCTGGTAAAGCGACACAGCGAAGTGTAAACCTATTGAAAGTTCTTTAGTTACGCTCCCCGCTGTTCGTTTTATTCAAAGTACCAATGGTAATATGTTATAATAATTGAGGTTAGACAACTTGAAAATTAACCACTTTTAATTATTACATCAAATTAATAAACAAGATTCTTAAAATTTGCGATTTAGACGGTGCGGACAATTGTGTGGTAACCAACTTATCATCATACAATGGAACAAATTTTGAAGATTGTTTTTATATTCACAATTTTGCATATGCTTAATATTACAATATATGTGTAACTTGTCACACTGCGATCTTCAGCAATCGCCACACACCTATTGTGTATACCTTATATGCCATCTGAGATCTTTTTGAGGCGGGTATTTTTTACGCACGTCCAATGACCGGACTTTAAAGGGACTGCAATACGGACAAACGGTATACTTTCATATTGGGTGTTAACGAAAGCGTGATACCGCACATCGTTCTAACATCACTGAATAGTCTCTTCTCGAAAACAACGTGTATACAATCGGTAGTTCATTGTCGATTGGACGGCGCCGCTCCGCCGTCTGACTGAGCGTACTGTATACACTGTGCTATAACTACCCACATCGTTTGCGCATTGGCTATGAACACGGGCGTCGGTCGTTGCTTTTCACATTTTCAATATTTGCCAGATATATATTGAAGCTTAATTACATTAGTAAAGTTTCCAGGGTATTGTTTAAAAGTTTAACCGATTAATTCTTACACGACACGGTGTTTGCTTATAATGAATTTTTGGGCCCCAATATGCGATGAGTAACGACTAATCCCGAAAAGATCAGTACAATACGCGTATTATATATAGGTGGACGTACTTGGATGGTTAATATGATCGATCTATCGATCGATGCCGTAGCTGGGTGATGTCGCGTCATAACGGTCGAAAACCGACAAGACCACAAATTTGAGTAATCTCACGGTGAAACAACGATCTTCATCGCATTATGTTCTCTCGCAGTTATCTTGTAATGTGATACCTGTAAACATAAACCAGTGACGCATTTACATTATAAAACGACTAACTGTTCGCAACGCTTCTTGTTTTCTCGTACAATTGATTTGTTTGTTAGCGACTCCACAATTTATGCCGGTCCATTTATACACCTGAATGGAGTAAGACGGATCTTGGGACTTTTATTCTGTGCTCCGTTTTCGTAGCGTTTACTTCGAGTCGATGCAATGTTCTTGTTACGTTCCGTCATGTATAATACATACCAGAGCCGGTCGCATTTTGCAAGGACTGCGGTCTCGTCGCGGTGACGCAAAGCGTGTAGAGTATCGCAAAACGAACAGGACAGTTTTGTAGGCGAGAACTGCGGGTTCAAGGCGACAGCGGCCTATTGTTGTTCTCGGCACACAATGTCCGTTCACGCTCGCTGCGGCCGCCCGCCGCGCACCGGCCGCCCGGTCCTCTCACCAGCGTTGTACTGGCTTGGCTATATGGAACGCATTCTGTAGCTAGCCGAAAAATACTTCCATCATTTTTGCTTTAAAACTTGGATGCAAATGAAATGGTAGAAGTAATAGTGTTACAACTAAAACTGGTGACATAGTATGCCAAATATATTACACTGTTCTAATAATGTAACATATAATACAGAACGGTTAGAAAGAAAATAATAAACATGATATGAATTGTAATAGGATGGATTGTGGGAACCAGGTGCGTCCTACTAGTGTTCGAGGCAGCGAGAATGCGACGTGCATTCTCGGCGCTCGGTTCACGCGGTGCGGGTATATATAGCCCGCGAACCACCTCGCAAAGGTTAAGCCCAGAATTAGACGGCCAAACTTAACTCTCACTTATTTTCGTGACGTCTCGCCCGGCGCCTCCGTCTTGCCGTCATTACTTGATTGACGACGCAAATGTTCCTGTCGCCGCCCCTTCCACGCCGAAACATTGAGAGTTATGAAATTATTGTTTGTTTCTTTTAAGTCTATCCCCAACGTTGGGATTATTTAAGACTAGGATTAAGATAGGGTTATGATGTAGTCTTCAGTTTCTTCGCCACTAAAATCTTAATAGGATCGTTGCATATTAAACCGTTAATCACAGTTTTATATTGGACGCCTAACACTATCAGCGCAGGGCAAATATTTTATGCGCTAAACAATAAATCTTATACCAGAAACATGTATACGATCAATGTGCAAGTTTTGGCTCTGATTTATATTATTTGTCACGTGCACAATTTTAATGTCTCTACGCCAATATAATATTTATTGACTCAATGTTTACAGTTGCGTACGGTTTTACAAAGTTGACATTGAAAATATCATACGAATCGCAAGTGATTCGTAAATAATCGTGTTTGTAACCACGAGTCACCAATGTCGATGTGTGTTTTTGAAGATGTCGTAGCTTTGTGGAATTTAGCGTTTGTTCTGTTAAAAGATATATGTTAACTCTGGATGGTTTTATGGTTATGCTTAAAATAAGTACGGGCTGCTAAACAACAGCTTATTTATGTTCTCATCCAATTCTCACTTTAACAAGTTGATATATTTGAAGAATGTTTACGATGTCGAGAAATTATTTTTTTATAGTTCGTGTCGCCGATTCGTTGAGTATTATACTCCACTTTTTGTGATAAATAGTTAGAATCGAACGAGAATGATTTTGTACATGATTGCGCATAAAAGTTGGTCTACATATACAAATATGCTAAATTATAAGTTTTTGTCTAATTCCGCGCAACCAACAATATTGGTAGTTACGTCGACCATAGCAGCAAGAAAGAGAAAGCCGCTGCAAACATACAGTAATCTCTT